>JAAZTK010000134.1:0-28421 GCA_036507255.1 Megalothorax incertus | reverse complement strand
GACGGGTAGAAGGCTAGCATTGGGATGGACGTAACGAGATATCGGTGGAAAGGGAAAGAACCCGACGAGGTAGAATATCCGTTATAAATGGCCCTTTTGGCAACTCCGCGTATTTCCTGTTGGGAAATTCGAAGGGCGCGGATGGGATTGACGGTGACCTAAGGATTGTGCTTTTATTTGTTGTATTTCAATTTTTATTTTTGGGGACCAAAAATCTTGGTGGGGGAGGTTCTCTTTAGAGTTCCCTCCGGTCCTCTTTGTCTATTTTTTGATGGGATATCATGCTCAACGGGTCAGGAAGTGACCTTTTAGACAAATCAAGTCCAGTTTTAGGACGCCTCCGAAAGGAATTCGGGGATTCATCTAGGTGGTGGGGCGAGTCATGCCTAAGGTCGCTTCTCTCTCTAGTCGGAGTGGTTATTATAGTAGATACATATAGTTATAAGGGAAGTTACAGATCAGGAATTTCTTCTGACTAGCCGCAGGGCTGGCCGAGATTCCTTCGAGTAATTTTTCTTGAACAACTGGCGTTCAAGGCTAAAGGTTAGCTCGTGGAGGGGGACATTCCACGTGCAGGGAGAAAAAACTGGTTATTTTTTTCTATCAAGCTTGGGCTTGAAAGGCTACCCAAAGAAAATTTCTAACTTGAATACAAAGCGTCCTGTGAAGAGGGTCAAAGTAAAAGATACTAGTAGATATATTATTCCTGTGGCCTAAATTTCTCCTCTGGGTGAGTGGGGAAATCGCCTATTTCATTACACGATGGAAAGTTTTTGTTTCCCTCTTGAAAACTTTTTATTTTATTCAAATGAGAAGAGTGGTTCATCTTATGCATAGAAGCCCAATGGAAATCCTCCATTAGAAAGTGTGTTGGATTCCAAGTACAACCCGCGTTGTAAAAGATATGATAACAAGACAACGCAATAGCATCACAGTAGTATCAACCTTATAATTCTAGAATAAATTGCAACCCTTTTAAGTACCTTATGCGATTTAGATTGGAAAGTGTTATATCTCCGCACGTGGCGGAAGTGAAAACAATATTCAAACTCAAGTCTCGCTTAGTATTAGTAGCTGGAAGCCTGTTTCAGGAGGAAATTACATTATTTAAATTTTTTATCCCTTTTATTTAATACAATATTTATAGAATATTTACAAAGAATTAATGGTTATTGATACTACTAGTTGTAGAGCATAATATGGGCTTAACACAATGGAGCTTGTGTTCATATAACCTGAGGATTGTGATTGGAAATACATTATAAATCTTAATGGGTATCTTTCAAGCATTATCTTCAGAGTCTGATGAGAACTCGGTCATATCGTCGAAAATACCAGGGGGGACATTACGAGTAATACGCATGTTGCGGTTGTTATCGACTTTTCCTTGTTCTTGGCCATCCTCCGGACATAAGGTGGAAGTCGAGGGTTGAGAGGATCTCACTTTAAGGGACCTAGTTTCCGAGTAATATTCCTCCATGAGGGGGATTCGAATCCGTAAATCCCCAAAGGGCAAACTTGATGTAAGGGTTTGCTTGTGTTTTCGAACATGCCTGGAGAAGGCAATAATAGAATTACAATATTGGGAGTTCCATTTTCTCAGTTCAGGGGCCGTTTGGAGACCCTTCAAGAAATTCGGCCAGGTTGGAGTTTTAATTTCTTTTATCTTAATTTCATTTTGTTGAATAGTCATTAAATCAATGGAGCTGGTGGAACCTTTCTTTTTATTTTTTAACTTGAGGGTAGCCGTCCGAAGCTTAGTTAGCTCTCCTCTGTTTAAAAATTTTTCACGGGATAATGCTTTTTTAGCCCTCTCCAGATACAACCCTGGAGAAAATTTTTTATGGGAAAGAATTAGAACCGTATTATTAAAAATGTAGGGATAATCTTACCCGCTTTATGGTAAAGATATAGAGAGTTGCGATTAGCTTTTGAGATAAGTACTCTCAAATTATCCAATTGTTTCCCACATTGTACACTGCTTTCATTTCCCCTTGGTAGACTTACTGCAGACAAAGTAAGGGGTGAGTTTCCGGTTTTTAGGGAGGATCCAAAATTTGTTTTAAAATTGTCCCCAGACAATTTGACCTGAACGCGACCTTTAGGAATAGAAGAGGATTTTTATATCACATGAACTTTTGGATAGCCAGAAATTGCACATTAAAATGGTATAAAAGGGTAAATACTCATTCATAAATAATCATTACCTGTATAAGAACGCTTCTGATTTATCCAAAATGGTACGGCTATTCTTACAAGGTTAGAGATTTCCTCGATTAATTTCATTGCTAATTCCTCCCTTTCCTTTGGAGGACGTGATTCAACACATTCAACGAGATCCCCCATGAAATTCTTAAAATAGGTAATTCCATCTAGAATACAAAAATAATAGTTGGATACATTTCTCCTCAATTATTTAAAATGGTATCAACTAAATTCTCGAAAAATTTTTACTCGAATTAATATTTAACTTACCAGTCTTCGCCGGTTCAATCATTTCCCCGAGGTTAACACAATTCGAGATAATTTCTTATTTCTTTTTATTTGAGGTTGTCAAACTTTAAAAGACAAAATTAATATGGGTGGATCCAGAAATGTAAATGAGAATTTAAACTCGGCCTAGGGTCTCTTTCTCGGCCGTTGAGAATACAAATTTTAAGGAAATAAATAAAACCAAATACCCCTTTTAGCCATCCCCTTGAGACCCTTTAGAAAGATTAGCTAAAATTGGAACAAATGAGCCCAAGATATGAAGAGCCCTCTAAAGATACTCATATAGGAATAACTTATAGGATGGCCTATAAGTTGTTATCATATGCTAGATTGTGGCGGACTGGGTTGTGGATCCCTTTGACGTTGTCGGTCAAAGCTTTCAAAATAATTCATAAAAGTCAGAAAGTAGCAATTTTTATGTGCAAGTTATTTTAACCCTCGGTATAACGATATACTGTGCATAGTGCCCGTGTATAAAGCCTTGTAAATGATAATTGATATGCTCGATGAATTAGGTACTCCTCGTCTTTATAGCCTGGTTTGATTGGAAATGAAATTTTTTCATGGTTTTTCGCCCCCAGGGCCTTAATAATCCCTGTTTTTTGGCGTTGTCACCTATCAAGGCTAGGCGGAAGTGTTTGAATAGATGTGGGTATGAACCGAGCAGTATTAAATATAGGGCTCGATTTTTCCTAATTCTTTTATTAGATCAGATCGGAGTTCTGATCCTAGGGATGGGTCGTATTTATACTTAGTATATTTCATATTCATCCTATTTACTAAATGTGCTTGAGCTAAGCGCAATAAAATATGGGTTTCAATTATAGTAATAGGTAGAAAAAACCCGGAATCTATTATTTCCCATTATAGTGTATGATAATATACAGATTTGTTTGTATACAATAATTATAGGGTTAAAAAATAAAGATGTTCTAAAAGGTGAAAAGAACGTCGGTGACCCCAGAATCCTTCCGGCTTAAAGGAATGATTAGAGCCGACCAGAAAATTAGCCCCCAGGGCCTTAATAATCCCTGTTTTTTGGGCGTTGGTTTAACTCCTCGGAATCCCTTTGATTTCCGAATGGCAGGGTCGTGTCGATAACACTAGGTGGCAGTTTAGTTTTAATCACCCATCTTGAGAGTTGTTTGATACATATTTTTTTATATATATGATACATATTGAGACAACGATAGTTAGTTCCATTTCCCCGAGTAAATATCGGAGCAGGTAAATGCACGAATTTTTACTAATAATATATTTTACTTAGAGGATGAAGCTGAGGATAAGAAAAAAAGGAGAGTTTTGTCATATATAGCCCGAGGTGGTCTTACATATTCCTGGATATGGGATTAATAGGATGGATTTTTCTTATTTGGAGGAGTCGAGTTTCGAAAGGAAGTTGGAAAGGAAGTTCGAAAGGAAGTTCGAGTTTCGAAAGGACTTTAGGGATTACAAATAAATGCTCCAAAGGCCGGTCACTTATTTCCAATTGCATACCGAATTTAGGCTTTTCATGTATCTTAACTAAACTGATAAGTTGATCGAGCAAATATAAATATGGGAAGTCCCATGGCTCATCCCTCGGTCAACCGGCGAGCGGATTCAGTGGCTAGTTTGGAAGTTGGAAATGGTTAATCATAGGATTAACGACGTAACAAGAAGGAAAGGTTAATTAGAGATATTAAAGTTTGTGGGGGGCTCCTCCGAGTCAATTGTTGTTGTGTATTATACTCGAGAATAAAATCAGAGATTTCTGTTTACATTGAATCTCATGTATTCTGAGTATATGGCAGATGATATGGGGGGAGGTTGAAAGGATATTGTTCCTTTTTTTTGCCTTGTCCAACAGCCTCATATGATTTGTAGCGGCCAATATTAGAGACACCTGAGTAATTTTAGTAAATTTTATAATTTTTTAAGAAATATAATGTTTGAAAGAAGTCTCCAAATGATGGAGGTGTTAAAGGGTCCCTAATCCGCATATTTGGCGGTACAAGGGCCGAACGAGCTTGTGATTTCGGAAGAAATTAGCCTGAGCCTGGAGAGACTCGTTTAATTAGATGGCGACTTTTATTCGGATTGGTAACACCCTGTTTGTATTTGTTGTAGCCAACATATATAGAAATTTGATATCTATGTATCATATATCATTAGCGTGGTTGCCGGATGGATAAATGGCCTACTTGAGGCCCAATGAGATATCAAAAAGTGGGCGGAGAGGGACTGTAAATTTTGTCCTTGTGCAATAGAGAGAATGTCCAGAAATTTTGCCCGGTTAAAAGGGTCATGGACTAAGCCGGGTTGTGAATTAATACCAGTGTATCTGGCTTACCCATCCAGGTAGATGGAGAGGGGTAGCGGAAGTGCCCAGATACTCAGGGTCCTAAATTTAAAGCAAGTTTTAAGAGGTGTGACCTATTAATTGTTTTAAAATTTCATCCCCCATTAATTTTGAATGAGGGTACCCAATGGCTGCTTTATGTACTCTTTTGAATTTGTAATATGCCAAATCCGGAATCCCCCTGGATTTCCGAATTGTAGGGTTGGATCGAAAACTCTAGGTGGCGACTTAGTATTAGTCTTCCAGTACTCTTATAACTCTGGGGGAATTTATGATACAGTTTTTTTAGAATTCCTTTTCATATGGGGAATCAACCAGTAGGTAAATACCGGCCGAGACACATTTAATTTTAATGTCACCAAGTTTGTTAAATATGTTTGTCCTTGAAGTAGGCTTCGCAATCCGCTATTAAGTACTACTGCATTACAGTTTGTAATATGGATTTCTATACAAAGCTTTATTTACAGGCTAAGAAAAATAGATTTCTGTACAAAACTTTATTTACAGGCTAAGAAAAATAGATTTCTGTACAAACCTTTATTTACATGCAAAGAAAAATAGGTTATTCCACGTGGACTTAACATATAGATTTTGCAAGTTGAAAGTACAAGTAAATTACGCTACTTAACTAGTACAGAGAGTTGTTCAATAAATCGTATTGAATGATAACAATGTACGCATAGTACGTAGAAATAAAGCCGGTTGCGTGGAAATAAAGCCTAGAAATTATAAACTGCGGATCGACATCTATATGTTTAAGGTGGACCTAATTTGTATACCTAATTGTATTTGATTGTATACCTAATTGTATTTAATTGTATTTAATTTATTGTCATGTTGGCGGACTTCCGCTTTAGTTTGATGAAAGCGGACTTTCGCTTTGTTGTGTAATTGCGGATTCCCGCTTTATAATTAACTAATAAGGCAGGAAGAAATGGGTGAAATTCGGGATTTCCCTTTTTAAATACTTTTTATGGGGACTTTCCCTTGATTGAGATTATGGGGATTACCCCTTTAGTAAATATGGGAAAAGTAAGAAAGATTGTGAATTAAAATCTTATCAGTGAAGATATCCGGAGAGATCGAAAGGCAGGCGATGATGGTGAAGACAGCCAGGTGGAGGCGAATGTAAAATACAGCACAAACCAAGCCTTTTACAAAGGCGACGAATAAACCCATGAGATTCGAAGAATAATTAAAAACACACAAAAATGTCCAAATTTGGTTAAAACATTGGACCATGAATAAAGTGAACAAAATGTACCTAATTTAATGAGTAATTTGGTTATACTCCTGCCTTGAGGGGCATTTAGTTGGGGTTTCACTAATTTCAAAGGACGTGTGAATTGAAGTGCAAATGCTGAGAGGACTGTAAATCTCGGGCTTTGTGTGCTTTTAAGGCTTAAAACCTTTATTTCCCTTTAATTATTCATGTAATACACAGAATATGATATTTCTTTTATTTGAAAACACAAATGATGCTTATGTGTTGAATGTTTAAGATGTTCTTTAGGGGCATTAAGTTGGGATTATTTCAGTTTTTGAATATTCCCAATTTTCTGCCTCGGAGAAATTCGTGCTCGTCCGGATGATTGATTTTCATGAGATTGATTATGCGATTGATTTTAGAAATTGTATCAATTATAAATTAAGTTGGTAGATTTGGTATCTCATGAATACCCCATGGGCCAGTTCGTGTCCAAATTTGCATACAATCCATATTCTTTAGATATGAAATTTTGATTATACTACGTGAAATACTATAATGTTCGCACACAGATTTATATGTATACTATTGATGTCGCAGAGAAGAGTAAGACACAGATATATATGTATATAGATCGGTAGTTGTCCCAAGCACAACTTTATAAATTGTGTACATGAATAGACCGTTTAGATACTCTTCCGGTTGAGGAGTTGTCTTGAGGATCATGATTTTAAATTATTAATGTTCTCGTATCGGTCCTATTTAGAATAAACCCTTTTCGGGATATGGGAATATCATTAAAGGTTTTATAGGGATTGCCCTTATCTGTGTAACCGCATCTGTTTGGTGTTGGATATTGTGAAATGAGTCTCCGTCGAGAACTTGTGGATAGAGAAATAGGAATTTAATTGAAAGTTTATAAATTCCTCTCAGTATGTGAGGCGGTAATTGGCCTCTGGTGAGCTCTGTGTCGAAAACACATTCATTTTTTGGCTCAATCGAGCGGCATTAATGGGCGAATCTTACAGGTAGTTTGATCGCTTGCTTTTAGAATTCGTAGATCCCGACAATTTAGCCATCGGGATGGTGATTCGGTACTTATAAGGATAATTTTAGGTAAATAAAATTGCCAGATTAGGTAGCCTGGGGGGCGGACTGATCATTCGACCCCTGGTTAGATATCTATTGCTTAAGTATAAAGCTTTTTATCTTTAAGGGCTACCAGCTTTATTAAATCATTTGCCGGTGATGGGCCTTTTATTTGGTTAAAATAAATAAAAATTTAATATGAGCTTGTTCTGGGTGGGCGACTCCCCGCCGACCGTATTGCCAGAGGTTGGGCACCTAAAGGGGCGGGTGTGAGTGTTAAACAAATTTTAAAACCCTCTTAATTTTTGTAGTAGCCTGTTTTTTTTTATCTCGAGAATTCCCCGGTATTGGGAGGACCACGGTCAAGTGGACAATTGATTTTTCCCTTTTTCTGCAGAAACCTAATGAAAAAATTGAAAAATATGGCTCAGGATGGGATGGTTTAATGTACGGTATTTAGTACTGAATTCGGGACTCGGAACAGAGATCCAATGTCTAGGCATGGGCTGGGTCAACAGTCTTGATGGACTGGGTCAACAGTCTTTCAGTCCATATACAAACCGGTTACAGTTTACTACTTGCAGCTCTGGATCCTGGAGGTACCTATAGGTCTACAGTGTGTTGATTATGAATAGTTGTTTATCGTGGACGCCCGATACAGGTTTAATTTTTGGGGAACTTTTAGTTTTCATTCTAAAAGTTTTTATGGAAGTTTTTTTTGCATTGGGAATGGGATTGGGGGTTTTTATAACAATTTCAAACCACTTTCCCCTTGCTCAGGGCGGATGGAATGGGAATCAATAATTCCAGGTTTTACGCCCCTTGCAATTTTTATTTAATCTTTTGATTTTTATGAATTCAAACCAATGAATTCATAATTTCCAAATGGATTTCTTACTTTGGTGAGTTATCATATTTGGTATTGAATGTTGTACACGTTAGGGGGGCCCCGGGTATCAATATAGTATATAGTATACATATATATTTAAATTTTTTATGATTTTTTATGATTTTTTGTTATTCTTGAATTTAATATGTTGTGTGTATTTGATATTATTTTAAGGGGAAGTCCCCTGTAACTTTATTTATGCGCTTTCTTTTAATTAGAATTGAGCTCGAAAAAAGAAGACCCGATGACGTTTTTTTGGGACTCGGGGACATTTTTGGAAATGTCCCCATTTTCTCGGATTTGAATTTTACGCGACTCCCCCATTGACCGGTTGGTCCAGTTTGTATGAGTAATTGAGTTTGAGGCAGTTGGAGCGAGCTCGGTGCGGATAGAGGGGACCCCTTTATGACTTGATGCCCTTTGTTGGGTGTTCGGGAGCCATATGAAAGCCATGTGAACCTTGTGCCTCACCCTAATCATTTGTGGATGGATGCCTCGGTCGTTCCTGGTGCACTGGATAAGTGCTCTCCCTAATAAGGCGAGCCACACTTTTTTTAACTAATTTTTGCACCTAAATATATTTTTTTGGCCCCAAGTCGTTCCTCAAATTTTCTTCGTTGTCACCAGCTAATTTACTACACTAGCATGTAGGAGTATTCCGCTCCTGATGGGTTTGGATCTGCCCATTTCGCCTTTTCTTCTTCTGGCGGGGAGGTGTACATTTACTTGCCGACACGTATTGAGTCCTTGTGGAATCTTTCAAGACAGCGCCCTGGATATCTTAATTTTAATTTAGGATTATTCTAGAATTTTTTAAATACTTGTTCATTTAGTCTTCTGGTTTTCATTGTATTGTAATGTCTAATATATTTTGCGAGTGAAATAATTTTTTCCCATTTATATATTGCTGAAATTATGGGTTTTTTTTGTGTATGATTTTTATTTCTTTGATATTTGGTTGTGTGACCTATGACTTTTAATTTTTGCAATAATTGTAATTGATTATTTTTAGTCTATTATTAGTTTAATATATTTAAGTTATGTATTTTTGTGTTTTTTGATCATAAATAGCCACGTTAATTGCTATGTTGGGTATGGTTGATAATTCCTAGGTTTGATTTTAAATCTGTAATTTGAAAATGTGTTCTTTAATACATAGTTCTTTAATACATAGTTCATTAATACATTAGGACATATAGACACTTCTGTTATCAGTTCTTTAAGTTCTTGCTGTTCATTTTCCTTATTGGAAATTGATTAGGGTTTCAGTTTAGTAATAATTTTAGTTTTAAACTTAAAATTTTATGTTACTTGATTGTGTTTTTATTGTATTAGGTATGATGTGTTTTTTTTGTACTTTTATATCTATGTTTTATTCTGTTTGCTCTTTGATTCAATTTTATTTATCTGCGATATTTTTCCTCCATGTTATTCTTATTTTCGGGGACGAAAATTCTGGGGGGTATACCTTATTGTAAGGGAAAGAAAGTAATCCTAAGTGGAATATGATATTTCTTATGTACTACTTATACGTACGATACATATTGTATAAGAAATGTAGCCACTAATCCTAAGTAGAATAGGATATTGCTTATGTACTACTTATGCACTAGGTACGATACATTTAATGTACCTCTACTGATATATGAAAGAGAAACGCGAAAGAAAAATAAAGACACTCCGAGGTAGTTAGTTCTAGAGAGAAGACCTGGCGGCTCCGGCCCATTGTCCACCTTTGGCAATTCATTTGTAAAAGCATCTCATCTAGTCTACGGATAGTGCATCAGGCGGGGAGAATGGCGATCGAGCGGGACGTACCAAGCGTAAGATTTACTTAATATCTAGTACAGGGAGCTTCCGGGGACCCAAGGGGAATCCCAGCATCCCCCGGAACTCAGGCTTTGAGATAGACGGGTAGAAGGCTAGCATTGGGATGGACGTAACGAGATATCGGTGGAAAGGGAAAGAACCCGACGAGGTAGAATATCCGTTATACCTTTATTATTTTTGAGCGAATTTAGGGGTTATTTTCCAATTAAAAATGATGTAATATTTTGCGACAATTTCATCCAAATTGATGATTCATCGCATATATACCTTTAAGTTTAAACTGAAAGAATATTCATTCTTTATAAAAATTAATAATCTGTAATTTGAAATTATAGATTACATTTAACTGATGATGAAATATTTGCAATTTTTTCCTAATTTAAATTTGCGTTTATTATAGGGCCGGATTGCATTAACCTAATCCTAAGTTTATATTGGCATATTGTATTGCAAATCAAATCCACATTTTTGCGTATTTTTCAGTCAATTAGTATACATTTTTATTCATTGTAAAAAGAATGGCTTATGAATGTAAAATTGTATTTAAAACTATTTATTACAATCCTTTGCATCCATTAATTAAATATTTAATTAAATATTTATAAACAGTTCTATTTTCATAGGCTTATAAAGTTATAATTAATTATCTATTATATAAATATTCGTAAATACAAAAAAGATCATTGGTTCCTCAACTCCTCCATTTAAAGTATCCTTTCTAATACTCCTAAATTCTCTAAATACCTTAATTCATATATCCTCTAGATATACTTCACTTTTATTTAATTCAAATATCAATAATTAGTAAACTACCCTATATTTATTCTAAAATTTTAAATGCAGTTCTTAATGGGTTTTTTCACCTTCACTTTCACCCATTAAAATATTTAAATCCTATTTAATCCTTTTAAATCCTTCCACATTTTTGAACATTTTTAGTAAAAAAAATTCATTAAAAATCATTTTTTTGTAATCATTTCTTAATTAACGCTTAAAATCAATATTTTAGAGCATCCTTAGCCCTATTTTACCCCATTTTATATACAAAAAGTACTTTTTACATCCTTTAAGACGCGATCTAAGCTGAAAGAATTCACAAATTAATTAAATACAATTAAATACAATTAAATACTTGCTTTTTAATACCCTAATTAATTAAATTACACCCTCAAATAATACAAAACTTGCTTTTAAATAGTCCTAGCATTAAATTAAGTTATCCTATAGCTTTTGGGGTGCTTCAAACCCCATTTAAAAACCTTGTAAAATAAAAATTAGCATTTTAACTCCATTTTAAGACTTAATTGAGTCTTGTAATACACTTTGTATACCCCTAATATTCACATTCTTCGTATACCTAATCAATTAAGGCTATAATTTTGAAATTCCCTCTAAAATCCACAATTTACAGTGTTACACGATGATATTTGAGGGTCACGGAACCCTAGTTTGGACAAATTCAGTTCTTTCTACACTTATTTACAAAATATAAACAAATCCTCAATTTTTACACATTTCCCAACTTGGTTAAATTCAAAGTTTGCATTTTTAAGGGCATTTTTTCAAATGACAATGGCTAGATTAGATTTTGAGGTTTGCAGCGATGAGTTTTGACTCGTAAAAGGTGCGTAGAGCGTGTCCAGCTTTCCCAACTATTTCCAGAAAAATTCAAAATTAGAATTTCACGCAATTAATTAATTAAAATCTGAAATACCTGGAGAATCATCCTCATTAAAAGTCTCACAATTGTCAAAAATGAGCCGAACATCCGCGAGGAAGCCATCCCTACCTCGGTAGTAGGTGACATTGGCTAGCTGAGGCTGGTTGAGACCCGGAGGAATGATTGGTGGTGAGAAAGAGGTGAGGAGACGGGCTCGGATCGTGGTCAGGTCAATCGGATTTTTTATCACCTGCAAAAAAACCGAATTTTAAATTAAATTTTGATGATTAACCTATTAAAAACACTTGTAAATCATACCTTTTTATAAGTAGGAAATTGACGGCAGTTGACAGGCTCAAGGAAAGGCCAGGCATCATCATGTGAGGTCAATTCATCGAGTAGCTTCTCACACCAGACCAGTTCCAGACGCACTTTCTTTGAAATCTTCGCAGTGGCTATTGTTATCGGCACGGAAGGGTTCAGAATTGCGGGAGAACAGACGGTAGATGCCACTGGAGCCACCTCAGTTGGTTCTGGCTTGGAATCTGTCCAGGAAGAATTAATTTAGAGCTTTTTAGAGCAAATTTTGATCATAAAAACTCACCAGAATCGGAATTTGAGGTCGCTGGAAGTGAATTCTCAGGCAGAGATGGCGCTGGTGACTCTACTGGACCTTGGACAGCACTTGCACGCTCAATAGCAGCTGCTGAGGCAGCAGCAGCCACGGATGTGACCGTCTCCCTCGGTTTAGAAGGTGATTTGGTCAAAGATGAGGTCGAAGAATCATCCGTAAAAGGTTTAGGTTCGGATTTCCGCTTCCTCGCCGAGTTAAACCCCGAGGGGGAGCTGTCAGAGTGGTTCTTTTTCGACCCTGAAGAATCTCGTGACCCTCCTCCAGTTCTAACACCCAGGTCACGATGGTCAGAGCAATGCCAGCGACCTCGGGGCATTTTTGCGAGGGGTGGGTTGAGGCATTCGAGGTGAAATGCTTTGACACACTTGTCACAACTTAGGATTTTATTGTTGGAGGACCCTAGGCCGATATTCCCTTGTTTTCCACAAACTATACAACCTTTGACCCCGGTAGCTTTGTTAATACACTCCCAACAGAACCAATCCCCGTCTGGAATGTCCACTAGAGGGGGTTTGAAGCAGTACGTGTGGTATCCTAATGGGGGAAATTGAAAGGAAAGCATATTAGAGCAATATAGAGATTAATAGATTAGGTATGTTCCAAAAACACGTCGAAAATTGGCCAAAATATGCCCTAAAAACGCCAAAAACGCCTTAAAACCTTTTGGCTATCAATTTATCATAAGAAATCTCAAGGCTATTGAAAGGTCATTTTTTTTTAATAGAAAATCACAGGTCGCAGTCGTCTAGCTGGTTTAGGATTCAACGTTGTGGCCGTTGCGACAGAGGTTCGAATCCTCTCTGCGACATTCATTTTTGCAGGTTTTTGGGGTCACTTTCCGTGACCCCATTTTTTAATCTTTGACATTTTATTAAATTTTGCAGATTTACCTATTTTTTGCATGTCTATAAATACATATATTAGGCATATTTCAGCATTTTAGGAGACAAAAATGCATTTTTTGAGCAAATTTCGAAGAAAACTAAGAATTTTTTTAAGAAAAATAACAAAAAATTGAAAAATTTCGTTGAATTTTTCAAAAAATTTTACATTTCAACTTCGAAAATTTGAAATTTGTTCGCTTTTTTAAAAAAAATTGATGAAATTTTTTAATTTTTAAAAATTTATATGCGTATTCTGGCGTTTTTGCAACTTTTAAGGATATTTTAGGGATATTTTAAGTGATTTTATAGGCATATGACGTATAAAATAGGATTTTAAGAATTTAAGGTCAATTTACCTCGATCACAGGCGTCACAAAGCAGCAATTTATCCTCATGATCTCCACCCTTGCAGAGTTGACATGATGCCTTCATGACAGACTTGTCCCAAGCTATTGACGAGTCCAGTGACGTGATGGCCATCGAGAGGATCGCTGGAACGACGGCTTTACCAACTGCATCCCTCCAATGTTGAAGAGATCTGCTCAAAAACAAGTCCAAAAATTAATTTCACCTTTTAAAAAATCTAAAAGGTCATTTCGAGCCAATTTAAATACTTTTCCATCAATTTCCGTTGATTTTAGGTACCAAAAAGCTCAAAAAGCTCAAAAACGCTCAAAACTCACCTTGAAACTTGATGGTGGACACTCTCCTTCCGACTCCGATCCCTCTCATTGACATTCCGACCTCCACCCTCACTTCCCTTGCTATTCTCACCATCCCCTTCGCCTTCTTTACCACCATTTCCGTTAGAACTCCCTCCAGTTCCTTCATTCGGGGCATTTGCACTTGAACTAGCAGAATTTGCAGAGTTCCTTTCCCTTGAGGTGCTCGTCTCTGAGCTAGAGGTCAGGTTAAACAGGGATATGATCTCATTAACTGATTTCCCGAGTGGTGGTTTGAGATAACGACGCTCGATGGCACTCTCAAGATCAATCAACCTCTGTTTGACATTCTCAATGATGTCCTCTTCGCTCAAATCACAATTTGGATCAAATTTTGATGGTAGGATCCATCCTTTTACTTGCAGGGAGGCTGATGCCACACGTTCCTCAAGAGTTTCAAGGTTTTCGAGTAGTTGAAAGTGAACTGGAATAGGAAAAGTCATGTTAAATCAAAAGAAACTTAAAAAAAATGAGGTCAAATTCACCTTTTCTATTGAGATCCGGATCCCAGCCACCTTCAGGTGACAACGCATAATGTATTTTGGTATCTTCAATCTCGTCCAGCTCCTCAGTATACCCTGAAACACGTCCAAAACCTATCTCAGGAATGTAAACCCTTTATTTCTTATTATAAAAATAAAACCTGGATAAGTTGTGGTCAGATTGTCCTTGAGCTGAGCCTCCCGCATCCCTTTTGGACAAAGTTTATCCACAAATTTGTCAATCTCTGAATCCTCGAGCTTCCACCAACCGTTCCAAAATTCTGGACGGATCTTTTTCACTAGATTGTCATCATCTGGAATTTTTAAAGGACAAAAGAATGCTTTAAAATTTAGAAGTTCATTTAATTTTTAAGTAAAGAACGAATTGCAATTTAAATTTAAATCGTAGGAGTATCTATTTTTTTAATATATTTTGCTTGATTTTGCTAATTTGAAATATGAACGGAGTTCAATCTCATTAATGATAAAAAATCATTTTTTAAAAATCCTCAAAAATTTTAAAACATTAAACCAATTTTGATGAGTTTTTTTTTTATTTTTTCAAACCCTAAATCTTTCAAAGAGGATCTCCAACCTTTCGAATTTTTCGTCGAATCGAAAAAGACCTTAAATGGAGATTATGAATGATTTGGGAAATGATAATCTTTTTTATTGGTGAAAAATCCGAAAAAAATTCAGAGCAATTATAATCTAACATTTTTTCGTCGTATCAATTAAAATACCTCAAAATGAACAAAAAAAAACTTTTTAATTAGATATGGAATAGGTCAGCCTGTATGTTTCTTTATCTAAATCCTTTTAAGTTTAAAAATTCATTAATTTTAAATTTTAAAAAAATAAAAATGAACAAGCCAATCCTAGATATCTGAAATATTTAATATATTTTGCTTGATTTGTCTGATTTGAAATAAGAACGGAATTCAAATTCGATTTTGATAAAAAAAAGTTAATTTTTTAAATTTTTTTTGAAATCCTCAAAGTTTTTAAACATTTAGTCAATTTTACTTGGCATTTCCCAACCCTGAATTTTATTTCGAGTTCTTAACCCTTTCGAATTTTTCTAAATGGATTCAAAGACCCCTAAATGGATTCAAAGACCCCTAAATGAGTTTTTAAATGGCTGGGAAAGAGGTCCAATTATCTCGGAGAGATTCCTGTCTTCCGAGTTTTTCCATTGCGGAAAAAAGTACTTGCCATTTGAATAAACCATGTCAAGTGGACCAGATAATTTTTCAAGCAAATATCCCTCAAAAGCCTTTACAAAGTGGGATTCCGGAGGATTGAATTTGGCAAATGATAAATGAGAGTTTTTCTTGGGAAAAAAACTAATCCTCGGACAATTATCCCTTCGCTTTAAATTTTAAAGGCTGGCTTTAAAACCGTTTTAGAAAGAATTTTATATTCTTAAATTCGAAGGAATTGGAATATGAAAAAATGCTTCCAATTTTGGGTAAAAGGGTGAGTTTTTTTAATTACCTAATTATTTAACTGTTGATATTTATTGAATTTGAAACGATAAAATTAAAATAGTTTAGTTTTGAAGTCAGTCCTCGAATTTGCATTAATAGAATTTCGAAAAAAATTAATGATAGTTTGTAACTTGATTCGCCACAGTCAAATAATTAAGTAAATAAAACATTTATGAGCAAAAATTGGCTTTGACTTTTTACCAAACGAAAAATAATATCCAAAAATGAAGCCAGAATTATAATTTATAGATGCCCAAAGCGCAATTGTTGACTTTTTTGTATAAAATCAAATGTAAATTGCCAAAATCCCTTACCAGACAATTGAATCCTCTCCTTCTCCTTCATCTTCCCAAAGCACCCAGTCCCTTCCATCTTTTTTGTATTATAATCCACGAGCCAACCCTCTGAATACTTGCTCCCAACATGTACAACCCCTTCAACTCCTCCTCCTCCGTTAAGACTCCCTTCTCCAGTCCCCTCAACTCCTCCCACTCCATTTGTAAGAACTCCTGGACTTATCCCAGTGAAACTATTTGTATATCCAGGTGCAGAATATTGATTTGCATGCGGTACAATGTTAAAGAAGTTAAATATCTTGAGTGGAGGCTCCTCCAGAGGGAGTTTCAGATTCTCAGGGTCAACCTTGACCTCCTTGACCTTTTCCTCTTCATCAAAAAGCTCATTCTCAATCTTCCCAACCCTCCCAGACATTGCTCTCTTCATTTTTTCCAGTTTTTTCATCATTTTGACCTTTTTCTTCATCCTCCCGAGGCTCCCGAGGGCATTTCCACCCGGGCCTTTGATCTTCCCGAGTTCTCCAGTCTTTCGCTTCTTTTTAAAACTGAATTTGACCCTGGAGAACTTTCTTCTCCGCTTCTTTTTCTTCCCTTCTTCATCTAAATCCCCATTTACCACTCCTACAGGCTCTGAAATGCCATCTTTGACCTCGGGAGTCCCCTCACCGCCATCGGGGAGGCTGTCACCGCTTATTTCTTGCTTTATTTCAGGTTTACAAGCATCCTCCAAATGATTTCCGACATCCTCCTTCATTTCTACATCATTTCCATCCACTTCTTCTTTTATTTCAGCTTTGACATCGTCATTTCCAGCAAAATCTGGGTTTTTTCGGCCAGAATCTCCACTTTTCCTCGAAGAAGACTCACTTTTACCACCAGAGGAGCCATCAGACTCATCCGAGGAGCTCGTCAGTTCATCCTCGGAGAGATCAGAGCCATCTTGGTCCATTCCAACTTCATCTTCGCTTGTTTTTTCACCTCTAGAGGCACTCTCCTCCATCTTACGCTTCTTTACCTTCATTAAAAGCTTCATTCGCTTCTTCCGCTTCCGCCTCAACTCTTCCCTCCGCTTCTCTTTCTCTTTTACACGTTGTACAAGCTCTGCCATCTCTCCAGTAAGTCCACCTTCGACGTAAATCCCTCCAGAATGCGGTAGGTTCCAATAACGCCGCCTCCAACGGTCTTGACCCAAAGATCCAGCTCGTATAATCTTCATATTGGACGTAATTGACTTCCGAAGGCGCTCATTTACGCTTTGAAGTGCTGCCATCTTACTACGAAGCTCTTCAATTGAGAGGCGAGCATCAGGATCCACCGCAGAACCTCCTCCAGTCGTGGCGATGGACTCTGATTCAGAATCTGATGTTATTGTCGTTGATGGAGGTGCTGGGACTGACGCAGGTGGCGTCGAGGATGCTGATGCGAGAAGTGGAGTGTTTCCCTTGGACTTGGAAGCCTTTCCAGGTTGTGGAGAATCGGAGGATTCAAGTGTAAGTGGAGATTCTTTCCGTTTTTTCTTTTTGGCGGGTTTTTTCGTCTCGGATTCCGAACCCGCGAGGGAATTCTCTTCTTCAAGACCTTCGGGTTTGACGGAATTGGGGCCAGATGGCTCTGGAGTTGGAGCTAGAAGGTTATCGGAGTCTGGGAGCTCTGAGGGAAGCTTCAATGGAGGTTTAGCCGAGTTGGATTCATCTCCAAGTCCAGATTCTTCGCCATCAAACTCGAGATCTTCACCCTCGAGGTCTTTCCCGGTGGCTACGGCGTCAATTACCTGCGGAAATGAAAGAATCTCATTAAAAAACCACTTTTTACGTCGAATCTAATGCAATTCTAGGTTAGATTTGCAAAAAATCATTAAAAATGCACGAAATTTATTGAAAAAACACTATTTTGGGGCCGTTTTTTGAATTTTAAATGCCAAATTCGGAATAAAAAAATGTATAGATTCCTCGAAGTTTAAACGGGACAAATTCCGAAACAAATTAAATTAAAATTGACTACTTTTGGAGCCTTAAAATGTGTTAAACTTGACTTACGAGTGAATTAGAGCAAGATCCAGGATTGAGTGAAGCAGACGCCACGGCTCTCCGAGCGCATAACATCCTCAACCTCCTCACTTTGACCTCATTTGCAACCCTCTCCTTCTTGGCGACATGTGCCGCCTCTGAGGAGGATTCCAGGAATTTCAAAAGTGCTTTATTTTGCAGCAAAAGATCACAAATAAATGTAAGGATCTTGGATTTCCTTGATGCGGAGAGCGCAAGGAATGGAGCTTCTTTTAGCCAGATTGTAAATGGTTCTGCTTCCGGTTCAGTGTCAATTATGCCCTCCAGATAGAGCCGAATGGACTTCTGTAAGGCTTCCAGAGCTAACATCAGCTTGTTTGAGCGTCTGTCCGAATGCTGTCATATGCCTTTGAGGATTTCCCATTCCCTAATTGCCGAAAAATGCATTTTAGAGTCAATTTCAGGTCAAAATTAATTAATTAAGGGTCAAACTTACGGGATCCTCGACTGCACACACGAGCAAATGAGATACAATGGAGAGTAGGAGCTCTTCTTCGTTGTCATCAACGTGGAGGAATGCTCTCTGCATCAAAAACAATACATTTTAATTAAAATGCGACTTAAAACCTCGCATTATATTTTTTAAAGCCATACCTGGAGATTAGAAAGTGTTGGGAGAGAGTCAGAGTCAAAGCCAAGTGTTTCTCCAAAGGTGTGCAGGAATTCATAGACTTGGAGTACATTTGCAAAAGTGAGCGGAGAAAGATGGAGGTTTTTTATGGGTTTAATTGCAGTCTGTTCAAGGGGTGGGAGATCATGCAAAGAGTTTAGCTCGTCAACAACCCCCTCCCTTCCTTCGGCCCCATCTTCACCCCCAGCCCCCTTCCAGGGGGATGAACCATTCTTGGATTCCTCGGATTGTTGGGCAAGTTGTTGCATTTTTTTACGAAGTTTCCGCTCAACTTGGAGTTGATGGCGGCGTTTTGCACGGCGATGAAGTTCCATTGCTGCGGGAAAACATAAGAAAAATTCAGGTTTAAATAGATATAAAAAAAAGTCGAGATTGTTAAAAATCTGGGATTATTTCGTCCCCAAAAACTGTAATTTCATTGTTGGCAAATTGTTAGTAAATTAAAAATTTTGAGCCTTGATTCCAATCATTTAGGAAATTGAAAAAAAGCATGTAAAATATATTTTATAAAGATTGCGGCAGCTTATGCGGCTGAATTTGTTATTTAAAAAATCATTCAAAGATTCTCGTAATATTGTAAATGGTGAGAAAGATGAAGATATCTATCAGAATTTTTAGGTGACTTTTCTGTATTTAATAATCCAATCGGCATTTTAAAAATTTAAATCCCAAAATTTAAAATCCCAATAAACTTCCATTTAATTAAAGTTTGAATTTTTGTTTGGATTTGCACAAAATCAATTTAAAAATAAACAAAAAATGGGGTCAAATCGTCACTAAAAAAATTTACACATCCAAATCCGTCAAATCCGAATTTATCCCAGATCTCTGACCTAGAATTTTGGTTTTTTAAATACAGGTCGGATTTATCTGGGTAAAATCGGATTGAACTTCGGTTTTATCCCTGAATTTTACCTAAACTCCGACAAAAGAATTCTAGAAATCTATTTAGCAAGAAATCTATTTAGCAAGAAATCTATTTCAAATTATTAGATGACTTTTCTACATTTAATAATCCCATCGGCATTTCAAAATTTAAATCCCAAGACTTGAAATCCCAATAAACTCCCATTTAAACACCAGACAATTCTTCAAACTTGCCAAACCACATTAAAATTATTTAAATAGATATTTCTTCTATGTGTTGACCCTCTAAATAAATCATTTCTTTTGATTTTAGCTTAATTCTAATACTTTCTAGCAATATTCATAATCCCAACTAACCTCTAATGAGATCCGAATGTTGTTTCTTCCTTTCCCGCTCCACGAGCAACTCTTGCTGTTGAATCTCCCTCTTCAGCCTCTCCTCCTCACTCTCCTCCGCCACCACCATCTTCATATCCTCTGGCCTGACCTCATCCACGACCTGCCCATGACCAGGTTTCTCATAAAAGCTACTTGCACTCGTCTCTTCGAGCCATCTCCCCAACTGCTCCGCCGTGAGCCGAATATAATCACCTTCATCCTCATCATCCTCTTCATCTCTTTCTTTTTTCGAGCCACCACCACCAATCGGTAGCAAGAAATCCCCAATCAGCAGCCTCGAATTGAAACTAAAATTCTTCAAGGTCAACTTCCCGCTCAGTACCCGTTTGACATCCCCGATATTCCGGCACTGGATCCCAGACGGTCCAATATATGTCACCTGCCCGGTAATCAGGTTATTTGTATTCCCAGGGTCCACGAGAGCATTGAGGAGTTCCCTACCCTCAACATTACCCATAAATGATGAATTTACAAGCTTTGTTTCACGGCTCCAACCACAAGACAGCGGCGCAGTCAGGTCTGGACCCGAATTACTACCTTTTGACGAATTATGGACATTTGGTGGTATACTGGGTATATTTAGAATGCTTGTAGGAGCTGTTGACGAAGACCCAGAGCTTCCAGGATTATCCCAAGGTCGATGGACGGTCTTCTGGACAGAGGATCCAGGTTTTTCAAACATTGAAGAGATTGAGAATGAAGATCCACCCCCTCCAGACTCTTCCCTGCCATCTCTCGCCTTAAAAAGATCCTTATATAGCGCCATCTCGTCACCACCCCCTCCAAAAGGTGAGCCTGACCCTCGGGATTGAGCTAGGAGTGACGCTACAGTCCTCTTTTGTGTAGTTTGCTTCGACCTCGAATTATTTGGAGTGAGGAGGGACTGTGCTTGAAGACTTTGAGGACCTTGAGGGCCCTGGAGAGATCGATCCGGAGCTCCACCTTTTTTCAGGGGCGGGAAAAATGTGGGTGGAGCTCGTGGGGAGCTGAAATTCTGGTATGGGGATTGATGTGAACGCCCTGGAGGTGGTCCAGCCGCCATTGACTCATTAAGGTAGTCAATTAGAGGCTGTGCCGTTGATTTGGCGGATCTGGAATGAGCTTGAGGTGGTTCTTTTGGCGTTTCTGGCGCTGGAGGAGCATTTAGTCGGATGGAGAATGGATTGTTGTCCGCTAGAGGGGTGTGTGCTGATGTTTGGTTAATAATCTCAGCTTTGGGAGGTCCTTTTGGTGGTGGTCGAGCTTTTAAAGGTGCAGATTGTGTCGAATTTAGCGGATCTAGAGCTAGACTTGCTTTTAGAGCTGATGTAGGCGCGGATGGCGGGTTTCTGGGCGTTCCAAATGATCCTCCGCCAAGTTTGCGACCTCGACCGCTCCCAGATTGACCTCCAGAACCTCGAGCAGACCCTCCTGAACCTCCGGAGCCTTTGCCAGAGAGGAGTGAGAGTGATTCAGGGTAGTCTGACCCTGAACTCGACCTTACAAAGAGTAGATCCGTGTCTGGAGGGAGTCGTAGACCTCGATCAGGGCCTGGAGGTCGACCTTGAGGTCGTGGGGGACCTCCTTTACCACGGACAGAGGCGGAAGTGACCGTAGAGGATGGTACAGGTGATGCTTTGACCCTTCCTCCACCCGCTGAGGAAGCGCTAGTAATTGTTGCGGTACTTAGCGAGACTGGAGAGGTTCGGGAGCGACCTCGCGAGTCTTTTGGAGTCGTTTTACCACCCCCACGACCTTTTCCGCTACTTCCTCCGGTATATTCAGACTGCATAGGATGTAGGAGGAGGTCAGACGGTGATTTACCACTCGAAGAGTACTGTGCAGCTTGCGCTTGAGCGAAGAGATTCATTAAAAGGTTTGGATTTGATGAAGAAGCCGCTGTCGATGGGGATGGAGATGACGAGGGAGGTGCTGAGGATGGTGGAGGCATCAAGAAGTGTGGGTAGAGTCCTCCAGGTCCTCCTCCACCACCGTATAGAGAATTTGGGGGTCCAGAAGGTTCCAGAGAATAGCAAAGAATTCATTAACATGAGCTGTTTTTGTTGTTCATTCGCGGCGGAAGCGGCTGCAGCCGCTTCGGCGGCTTTTGAACCTTTGGCGTCCATCCCAAGAAGGCCTAACTTGTTTAAATAGTCTATATATTGACCCCACCATTGTTGACCTCCACCTCCGCCACCCCCTAGGTCCTTTGGACTCAGACCAGGCCCTCCAGGGAAGCCACCAGCCCCAGCTGCTTGAAGAAATTGAAGTTGTTGAAGCATTGCTGCTTGTTGTTGCTGTTGGGCAGCCGCCTGGGATGATTGCTGGGATTTTTTGGACTTTGAGGAGGCTGAATCTGATCGAGGACGTCGACCAGGTGTGGAAGAATTACGTTGTTCTTCGAGGAATTGTTCCATGAGTGCATGTTCACGAGCACGAGCTGATGAAGTTGAATCTGGATGGTTTTGAGGTGTTGGAGGCGGTTTTTTACGGCGGGATTTGAGGTTGGGACCGCCTCCAGAGGTTGTTGATGAGGCTGAGGTAGATGAGAAGGCTGTAGGGGATGGGGATGAGACTTGGAGGGCTGCTGAAAATAGATTGAGGGGTGGTTCTCCACCAGGGTGTCCTCCGGAGGACGAAGAGCCCTTGGCATTGTTGAGGAAATTGCTGTAATTTGACATCTTTTTTGAGGTGGTGGGATGTCAATTATCTGTAAATTAAATAAAAGAATGTCATTATTAATTAGGTCTTTGTTAGTTATAATTTGCTTAATTAATTAACCTAAAAATGCTTAAAATTCTTAGAAATTCTGCCAAAAATTGACCAAAAACGTGATAAAAACATACAAAACCTGCCTAAAATTCTTTTAAATCAATTCAAAATAAACATGTAATTAATTAAACTATTTAGGTAAAAAAAAAACAATACTTTCAAGGCTAATTAATGACGTAATTAATGTCAGGATTAGATAGCAAGTTCCCATTTAATTTACTCGTAATTTTAACGGATCAAATGCCCACTTTTGATCCAATTTAAATTGACAAAACAATCTAAATCGATGCCAAAATCGCATTAATTGATTTATAACATTTATAACGGCAATCAACAGGTTCAACAACCCCCTAATTAATTAAAAACATAAAAAATGCCCATTAAAAACTCCAAACAATTGCAATTTGGCCAAAAACCGCGACCAAAAAAATTCCAAAACAAATTTTTACAAAATCACCTAATTTATCCACCAAATTAATTAAACCGGCACCCACTACCAGGTCAAATGACACCCCCTAATTAGCTACTAATTAATTAATTAAACACCGATGAAAGCACTGTCCCAAAAATACTAGAAAAAATGCCCAAATTCCGCAAATCCTTACCCAAAAAATTTAAAAAATTCCAAAACTTTTTCACGGCATTTTTCCCCGCTTTTTTGCACGGATTCTTGATTAATTCAAGCAGACCTTGACCTCGATGACCTCCAGGACCTCGAGGATGGTGATAAGAACAATTAAATAATAATAAACAAAACCCAAGCCTCGGCAATCACCACTTTCAACGTAAACTAATTGTAAACAATCACAATTCTCGGTCAAAATCCACCAAATTCAAGTTCAAGAGCATCCAAATCGTCTAATGTCACTTGTCACACTTCCCTCAAGGTCAACCGAATTAATTCTCCCATTAGCTGCTCTTAATTGCCTCCAATTAAGTGTCCAAACTCCCGATTAGAGCCCGAGACACGGAGATTTCTTATTTACAGGGCTTTTGGGAGCTCTAGAAGATAGGGAAAGGCGGTAAAATAAGTTTAATTAGGTTGAATTGACAGCTGAGGAGTTTGTCGAGGTCGTTGACATGATTAGGGCAACTTGAAGGGGTCCAGGTCACTTTTTGTCCACTTTTGGCTGGTAATTCATTCCTCCCTGAATGCTTCCCGAGCTGAGGAGTATGGCTGATTCTAAGCTAGGAGCTTTTAAGCAGCGGATCCCCAATTCCAATTCAACAAAAGAGTAGAGTGAGAGTAGAGCCGAGTATAAGCAGTATATCTCTCATGTGTCATCAAAAAACACAGCAGAATATAGCCGAATTATATGGAACAGATAAGGAATCCACACATACACACAGTTAAGACAGGTAATGAATACCGTACAACCCCGGGATGATAGCGTCCTCGCGAATTTTTATTTGCTGGCCGCCGCGAACCACCTCCTCATTTGCAAAATGCATTTTATGCATATGCGAATAAGTGTAAATTGCACACATGTTGAATTGGCATGTGCAAAACTGCATACAAAGTGCATTTGTAAAGGTCAAATATGCATTTTGCGAGCAAAATGCGTAAAGTGCATTTGGGACTAGATTTACCAGGTTTAGGAATGCATTAATTATTTATGGGTGCATTTTAGCTTATATTTAGGCGCAATTCCAATTAAATTAGTGTTTTTTTTCGTTTTACATAAATTGATATACATTAAATATATTATATTGTGCCAAATTAAGCCATAAATGCTCTTAAATGTATTAAAATGCTTGCAAAATCATGCAAATTCGCGTAAAATATATGCCAAAAATTTTATAAGGGCTAATATAAGGCTCTAATGCATAAAACAATATTAAATAGGGTCAAAATAGGAGATTTGATATGATATGATATTGTAAATGGGCATATTGGCTTAATTCTATGCTATATTGTAGGGTATAGCCGGAGAAATGCTATGAATAAATTTGCCATATGCATAAAAATAAGGTTAATTACAAGATCGCATATTATTTGCTCCTAAACATGTGCAAAATTAGGATTTGCAATGTGTAGACAGTTGCATTTCATTCTAAATCTCAAATTCAAAGGCTATTAAATGGCTAGGCCCTATGTATTGCATTACAAATGGTTATTTCGATGATTCTTCGATGATTCTTCGATAATTCCCAATGCAAATCATTTGGATTTGATTTGGAGAACTCGAGAGCACACCTTTTCAGTCTAATATTGCTCTATTAATGAGTAGGAATGGAGAAGGTTGTTGGGGGAGATGGCTGCGGGCTAAAAAAGATCAGACAGACGCAAGTCTAACTCCTCAGTTAAGCATTCGGTAGCGGCGGAGAGCATTCATATCAATACATTTAAGTACCCCATTTGAGCGAGGAGTTGGTGGATGCCAGAGTGGTATAGTTGTAACTGGGTAGGGAGAGTGAATGTGTGTGTGTAAAAGATTTGGAGATCTTTTTTGGCAGAAAGGAGAGGCGGAGGAGGCGAGGGGGAGAGAGAATAATTCGGTGTGTACACGAGCTGCGTCGCTGCTATGCTTTTGTGGAAGAAACGCGCTCCAAACCTATTGATAAAAGACCTTTAATATGAGTGAGTTGAGTGAGTACACTAGTAATAAAGGTATGGGAAACTAGGGACGAGGGATTTGTTTTGCAAATGAATGAAAGAGTGCGACGATGAGAGTTTATATGGGGCAAATAGAGCCGTCAGACCGTTGGGAATCTTGTCCTATTAGCATACACAAATAGATAGCTATATTTACCTATCCAAAATTCTAAATATGCATTTATTTAATTTTAAATTGGTGTTTGAATATTATGAATATTAATATTATATGAGTATGACAATATGCGAAAGGATTTGGGGATTTAGGATAATTAAGATTGGGAATTTGATTGGGATTTAAAAGCATATTGTATTTCAATCGATATGCATTTGCTAGAGCTTTTGAGGCTTTAGGTAAAGCCAAATAGACTTGATCTACGGTATAATACTATTAATATTTATATTATAGAGTGCTACAGTGTGCTATAAGTGCAGAATATCATTTACATGTATAGTAGGATTATTTTGGAATAATATAGGCCTATATTCATTGCAATATAGCTTGATTTAAATGGATATAGGTAGTTTATATTCACTTTATTAGATAACCAGATTAAATCCTATTTGATTTGGCGGTGAATTCTCGTGGAAAATGGCCAGGCTTTATTGCATTACTTCCGGTTTGGGAGTCCCATCGTCACTTTTCCTGGTGGGAATTCGGTGGGATTTTGCATTTAGCGAATTAGTTTGGGGTATGCCGAGCTACGGATAATACCTGGCAATTGTTAGGGTATAGTACGGTATATGATAATTTGCAAATTTAATTGAATTTTTGAATTTTAGACGTAAAAAGAATTAAAAAGTAGCGATTTTGTGATGCATTTTAGACTTTTTTTGGCCAATTCCTTATAGGCAGGAAAAATGGGGGTTCTATTTGTCCGGGTAATTCGGCCTAATGGATTTACCCGGGGATGGCAGACGGGGATGAAGATTGACGAGGACAAAAGAGAATTCTTCGGACCTAAATTTGAATTCTTTGGGGAATGCAAAAAAGGGGGTTTTTCGACCAATTTCAAACCGTGCAAATTTTAGATGGGTTGACCCTGGAGGTCAACTCGAAAAGATCCCGAGACAGGCTGGCTCCTCGAGGGAATTTTTCTCTCGAATGCAATATCCAAAAAAAACTCTCAAGGTCCACGGAATATCTCCAGATCTTTCTTTTAAAAAATTTAAGGACGTCGACCAAATCCATCCTTTTATTAAGGATAATGTTAAAATTTAATGAATTTTAAAAATTAAAAGCCGATCAAATTAAACTTTGATAAAGTCCCCTCAAAAAACCATATACTATAATAGATCCTTGGCATTCGACGACTTTTATTTTAATCCCAGTTATTAAAGTTTAAGTTTAACTAGTGGAATAAGCCCAAATTTTTTGAGCCATCTTTATTTGGTCGAATAGCCCCGTAGAGGTCAAGGAAGTTGACTTTTCCGGGTGACAACATAAACCGCCGCGCGGTAAAGTCCACATCGAGAAACATTAAATAATATTTTATTCGGATATTTTGGATCTCTTTTGTCCATGTGACATAGGCCAACTGGATGTCAGTGGACGTCTTTTCGGGAAACGAAATAGCAATGGACCCGACCCCAATTATTTTACATATTTTGGTACAATTTAAGCTTCCTTAGAGTACATGGTTTACAATATAATAATATCTAGATAGGTAAAATTAAATTTTGAGTATATATTGATTACGGATTAGTATATTGTAGATTTCTCCCTATCCACAAAAAATCCATCCGAATTCCAAACCCCTGAAATTCACAGTTAGTTATCGTATACAAGTATTATAAATTAATTTTTGAAAATTACACAAGTTAAAAACCGCTCAGATTAAAATCTGGCATATTCCTATCTTAAATATTATATTATTAGGTAGGCAAGGGAAAGTTCCATAATAATATTCTAATACGTATAGAAAGCCATCCATTTTAATGCCGAATGTTTAACTGACTCAAAATTCCCACCAACAAATTTTTAAAATTTTTTATCTGAATTTCCCATAAAAATAATCCCCAATTTCGATATTTTGAATATTTCGTCCCATAAGAATACATTATGGTAAATATTCAAAAATTCAAATTTCCCGCCCCCTTTGACCTTTGACCTCCATCTTCGAATTGAATTGGAAGAGGTCATGGGGGCCACGTGTGCCAATTTTGAGGTCAATCGGTCTAGGCGTTCGAGAGTTATCTTGCGCACGGACAAGACGGACGGACACACATACCAAATACTCTAGCCCGTTTTTCCTTAAATTGAGAGAACGGGCTAAACACATTTGTGAATAATATTAGATCGTATAACAATATTGTTATTTCCATTTATCCCTCCACTCCCTTTATTATGTAGTGATTTTATGAACTTTTAAAACTACAATAAAAATTTCAAAGCCGATTAACTTGAAATTTGACATATTCCTATCAAATTCAATTAAATAGATTGGCATTTGGCGATTCAATTTAATTTTAAATTAATAGCAGAGTTTAAAAAAATAATCTCAATTTAAATTTATATCTTCGCATTGTAGATCTATATTATTTTATTTTATTTTATTGTATTACTATTTCCCTATATCCCCCCAAAATCCCCAAATCTAAGATTATTGGCTTTAAAATTGAATATTTACTTGAATCTCAATCCCTTAAAAATGAGTAACTTACCCATATTTACCCCCGCTTTTAAATAACCTCAAATTGAATTTCATATGCAAGATTAGGTCCCATAAATTGCATTTGCATCTATCTGTAATATTTTATTTCAATTTCATTTCATTTGAGTATCAATTTATCTACAACTTGAGCTTTTATTCCTAATATTTCCTATCCAAAATTTATAGATTTGGTATTGAAACCTGATTGAATCGGGCCGAAATCCTCACCTTTTTCAATCAGTCTATCTTTTTAGGATCTATATTTTTTTATAAAGCAGTAGAAATGATCACAAATAGCTTATAGATCTAATCCTACGGAATTGAATATATTCTAGTATATACCTCATACATTTAATGCATTTACCCCCAGGGGGAGTTCCCCAAACTTATCAAGTGGACTTGCAATCCAATTCCAATCTGATTCAATTATCTCCCGCCGA
>JAAZTK010000133.1:0-28446 GCA_036507255.1 Megalothorax incertus | reverse complement strand
GAGTCTTGATAGATTTGCAATTATTGCATATTTGATTTATGGCCTTTTTTGTGGATGCACTCCTGGTTTTCTTTTAAGGTGGATTAGCTAAGAGGATGAGATTGAGCAGGTATTTGGTATATGATTATATCCGTATGTGTAAAAGAGGGGGTGGGTCAGAAAGGAGAGGTTTTTTAAGATTAGCTTAAAAAGGGTGAAATTTTTATAGTACATGTCCAACTGAACTAGCCTTTAGAAAGATAATCTCTCATGGGCAATGGAGTTTTTAATCCCCCTGTGAAAAGAATTGGATGCATCTCGAATGGATTTGGGATTTATTTTTAAAAGTGTGAAGAATAACTCTAGATTTACGATCCTACGGTCCAGGGTTTGGATTTAAAACAATGGATTTCCAATTTTGGGCGTTTAATTAAGCCTTTAATTGAGAAGAGGACTTTGAGAATGGCTAATTTAAGATTTGCATATATTGAATGCTTAAAAGGCTATCTACGAATATTTCTTTGATAGAAACTATTTCTTAAAGTAAATCAATGAATCATGGGGGATTGAGCACGGAGTATTCCCAGGATAATTATTCAAAGAATCGTAGGAACTTGCAGGCAAGGATTGTTGAAAGGCCCATAAGTCTTATTTAAATTTTGAATGAAGATTTCCAATTTCTCCTCGTAAAATGGACCCTACATAGGCTATCGTGAATGATTTAGTACTCTAATAAGTATTGTGACAATTTACAATCTAATTAATTTGATTTTACGATTTTTTTAGATGGGACTAGCTTCTATTCAATTCAATCCACTATGATATAAAGTTGTCATTTATTTGAATGACTTTTGCAATAGGGCCGTAGTACGTTACCTGCTTGAAAATTGCTATTTATATTTTGGTTGGATTGAAAGGGAGGGAGGGGGTCATTGAGATTTTAATGGCCCTTTTTTAGAATGAAGAGATCTTACTTGAAGAATATTCGTAGAATGATTTTTGATATCTTAACTATATCTTCTTTTTTATTATTATCTCTATCCCTTTGAACTCTTCTCCACTCATTCAAATCCTCCACGAGTAGATCGTTTCGGGTGGGTTCTCGAAATCAGAACAAAAGCGTGATTCGTGACTAAGAGGTTACGGCGAGTGCGACGAATGATATTATTTCACAGGAGGATTGAAATGTGCTACATAATATTATTCTGAGGAGATGGCAGTCGTAAGGGTGAACTGAATGGTTTCATCATCTCAATTCTATCAAGAGTAGATTTATTGGATTTGTTTCAAATAGAAAAACTTTTCTTAATTTTTCTGTATTTTAATTTCGTTTTGAATTTACTGTAATACAGATACAATTGGACTGCGATGAATCTTGTTGGCAAATGGCGAAAGTATCAGACATTTGCAATTCTAATTTGGAAATTCTACAAGCTGAGATTTAAATAAAACAATATACTTTGAGCCTGATGAGTTTATACCGAATCGAATGCTGAAATATATTGTATATGCCATATCTGATGCTTGAAAGTGTTTGAATTCTCAATTCAAAAGGTCTAATGATTCTGGGGATCTAGAAATTGTTCCTAGTATGATAGAGTTTATGGATGGTACTCGTGCGAATCTGTAGATATGAATCTCGTTGTGAAGAGGGTAAATGTTAATCGGTCATTCCGTGTTGCTTGTAAATGAGATATTTAATACCTTCCCGCATTGTTAAAGCCAGAGGATATGGAGGATTGAAGGTAGTAGGTACGCTAATGGATAGTTTCAAGTCAATTTGGAAGAGTAAATGGGTTTAATAGAACGTTCATAGTTCGTACAGATATCGATATAAAGAATAAAGGGTATTGGAAGTAGCTCCGTGACATGATGAGCAGATTATTACTCGAGAGGAGCATGACATGATTGTTCATTGTATCTCGAGAATTTAAACTTGTGTTTTTAAAGAGTTCATTAATGGAGAATTGCTATTGAGAAGATGGATGAGACTTGAGCAATGTAAAGTATATAATTAAAAGATGCAATAAACCCTCTTAAAGATTAATAATAAGGAAAAGGTGTATTAGGACTGAGGAGGATTTGCAATTTCCCTTTGTTAAATAGTGGNATTTGCAATTTCCCTTTGTTAAATAGTGGGGCATTAAAATGGATGTAAATTGGGGTTACAGAGCGCGTAGATGAATAGTGTTTGGGGGATACAAGCTTTACTCCATGGGTAGTTAAAAGTAACGGACAAGTTCTCTCTTTTTCCCATGCTCTGAAATTGAAATTTAGGCTGCATTTACATTTAAAAGATTAATTAACCTCATGTGATATTATATGGAGGGTTTAGTTAGACTCTACTTGCTATATTTAGATAGGAAAAAGATTAACGATAGGAAAGTTCCTCGTAAAAAAAAATCTTGCAGATTAAAGAGAGTGCAAATTCAGATAATGTTAATTTACTTTTACCTTCTTAAAATATACCCTACTTTTTTTAGGACGGATAATTGCCCATTATTAAAAAAGGAGGTGTTGTAGTGATCCTCCCATCTTAAAGATCCTGTTGAATCTTTCATTGAGAGAAATTCTGCGAATTTTTTTTTCACTTTTTGTGGTTTTTTAAAAACTTTTTTTCCGCATATGAACTTGGCTATATCGATGCTGCTGCTGAGATTAAGGAATTTAGTCAAGTATGAATTGGAAGTATTCTACGGTTTCTATTTGCAAGCCATTAAGCTGGGGGTTTTATGGTTTTTTTACAAAGACAAAAGGATGGAAAAATGGAGCGGATCTTCTGAGGAAAATGCGAATCCTCCTCCCCTCAAATGATTTATATTAAAATTCTCCCTTCTGGGAGAGATTTAAATTGTGAACATATTGTGTTTTAAAGTAACGAGTTAATTCTGTGATGGCACGTCAAACACGAAATTTGGTTCGTGATCATTGTTTCTCCGTGTAATTGGACCTAATAAGGGGCGCTAGTACAGATAGGGGGACTGTGGGTGTTGAAAAATGCAGCGGATTTTTAATTCGAAGAGAAATGAATTGGTTAGTAGAGCGGGAAAGGGTTGCACGCGACGCGTGTGATTAGGACTTTGGATTAGTTTTGGAAAGGGAAATATTCAAGTTCTAAATTGATATTTATGAAAATGGCACGGATTTGAAATGAAGATTAAATCCCAAAGGATTTTGCAGCATTTTGCTCTATATATTCATATACAAGTATTCCTTTGGGGTAATTAATTAGTGAGATTTAGAGCTTGGAGCAAATACAAGATTTGAATATTTATTATTTTTAATCCTAATAATTAAGAATTGATTTTTTCATTTGCAGGATGTGGACACAATTTACCTCTCGCATGATTCCCGATGTCTGAGTCTGAAAGATTTTGACCATCTAGAGCCTAGGTATGATTTTTATAAGAATTCCATATAAAATTAAATTCCTGGATAAAAAAACTTTTAAAAAATGATGAAAATATAAGGCTAGCTTGAAGATTCTAATGATAAATGTCTAATCTTCTCTCTGATGCACAATTTATATATTAAATCTTGTATTTTTTAAAAATTTTTGCTAAATATTTGTATTGTACTTTTGAATTTCAGAGATATAATTCCAATCCTAAGCGCCCTAGAGTTCAACACATGGTTCAAAGCTATAAAAGCAAGTAATGTCAAGCTTTCAACGGAATCCATGGACCGGCTTTATCATATAATCCGAAAATCACATACTCTGGAGGAGTTGCACCTTGATTCCCTTATAGTAAAGACGTAAGTATTGTATTTATTAGCGCTTTAAGCATTGACCTTATTCCATTCTATATTTTTACCTTAATCCCTGTAAAACACAGTATACCAACTAAATAGCTAGTTTCTAAATAGGACATGCTACAAGAAGGGGAGGAGGAGGGGGGAGGATGGCACTGTTTTTCTCTAGTTTGGCAGGTTTATCTTTTTGCCAATGAATGATGTGAGGTGCAATAAAAACACAATGAACCATTCAATTGTCACTATATTCTCCCTCCCAGGCTAGATTTAATGTGGAAGGAATGACTATGATTGAACAAAGTAGGTAGGTAGCGTAGTATATACTTTTGCGTATACTTTTGCCTACCTGCCGATAATTCATGGTAGAATACTTTGGTTTAAAATTAGGGTAAACTGGGGGAGAGAGATTATCGCTCATTCTTGCTTGCAGCGCAAATAAATATATTTGGTTATAAAAAAGCGGATCCGCTCTACTTTGTCGAATTTACTCTCAGGCCCAGCTTGTGAATGCAAATTCTCGGTGGAAATATTTATTGTACTAACTTTATCGTTTAGTTTTACTAAGAAAGCCTTCGTAGAAAAGATTCAGGAGATAGATATAACTATAAGTATTAGTAGATGGATATAAGTTATAACTTATGTATAAAAAGAAGCATTGTTCAATTGATCTGAGCTAAATATTGTTTAATTTATCAGAAATTCTGTCGAAATTAATCTTTATATTTAATCAATTTTGCAAAATTTTATATTGCTATTTAGGAGAATGTTTTTCCTGATTTATATTATTACTTTTATTAGCGAAATTGAAAAATAGTTCATTTCCAAATTGCAACCTTTTAAACTTTATGTAACATGGTTCATTCCTCGTGATCTCGACAAAATTTCGTGATTGAGATGATTTTATTTCTGTTTCAAATGATGTTATTTCATAAAAAGATTCTCTTTCAAGGAGGATTCTTTTCATTTAAATATTGCAATTCCTTTTTGATTAGGATTTGTAAAACAGTTACATTTAATTTAGGGCATTTTCTGACTTTTACTTTTTTTTCTTGATGAGATGCATTGCATAACCTGATTAAATGTAACCTCTTCTTTTATGTTTATGAAAAGAATAAAGCTTTTGATTCCTCGACCTTAATAAAAATACTTTTATTTTTTTTATAGGGATTTTGCTCAAAAACTGACAAATGCTTTAAGTCAAAACACGAATAGTCAAATCCATACTATTGATTGTAAGTCGAATATTAATTTTATTTTAAATAAAGGGATTTTTTCACGAGTTCTTAAATTTTACTTACAGGTTCACACAATATGATTGAAGATAAAGGTATTATTCATTTATCCTCCCCAATTGCTAAACTTCCTCGTGGTCCCCATCGACTTTTGATGGTAAGTTTAATATTAATAATAATATTTATGTGTAAATTGGGATTTATTTAAAAATTAAATGTCTTAGGCGCAATGTGGTTTGACATCCAAAGGAATTGCTCAACTTTCTCAAAGGTATAAATATTGACAAAGTATTTTGCATAAGAAATTCGATAATGAAATATTTTCCAAATTAGTCTTGCTGCAAACCGCAATGCTTTGAGCACCCTTACTCATCTTGACCTCAGTGGGAATTCCCTGAAAGATGATATCAATGTAAGTTTCAATTAAATTATATCGGGATTTTAAGAATTAATTTAAATATTATTTTAGAACCTTTGCAATTTTCTGGCTCAACCAAATTCCATTACTTATCTTGATCTCTCAAACACAGATGCCAATCTTGAAACAGTGAGTCTCTCAAGAGTAGTAGGGATTTAAATTAAAATTAAATGCCCAATTTTATATAGGTATTTGGAGCACTAATTAGAGGATGTCTAACACATTTAACTCATCTTAATCTTAACAAAAACACATTTTCCACAAAGAAAGGAAAGGAGATTCCTCCCTCGTTCAAGCAGGTAAATTATACTATTTTGTATTAAACGAATGCGACATTGAAATATTTAATGGAATTTTTGTTTTCATTTCAGTTCCTGACATCGAGTTTAGCGCTAAAGTTCCTTTCCCTCGCAAATTGCAAACTCTCTTTGGAGGCTCTCAAGTAAGCTTTATTTGGAGTTACTCTGAAATTCCACACTTTTTTATGGGCAAAGCTTTTCATAATATATGAATGAGTGAGAGTCTGATTTTCCACCCTTCCATTCTTCCTCGTGATATTTATTAGGGCAATTTAGAGGGGAATCTCTTCCTCCTATTCACACATTTAAGGATTTCATTATTCATGTGTGAATGTCGAGCATATATTTGCTGAATTTTCAAACAATTTTCTTCCTTCTTACGATATTTTGCACATATTGTATAAAAAGTAAACCTATTTAATAACATGAATGTATTCCAAATAGTTCCGTACCTAAATCCTTCACAAAGCAAGTTATTGAAGATGTTCATTGTATTTTTTTAGACAATTACTTCTTGGCTTGGCCTGTAATGAGGCAACGGCAGAGCTAGAGCTGGATATTAACAACAATTCTCTCGGAGTGCAAGGAGCCCACGTCTTGGAGTCCTGTTTGCACGGAATAAAATGCCTATCATCCCTTCGATCTGAAGATAACAGTACATTCAATGAAATAATATTAAGATGAGAGCTAAATTGTATTTGCTCTTTTAATAATTAGATTTGGACTCGGAAATGGCATCAGTAGTTTTGTCTGCTTCTAAAAACAAGTCCCTCAAGCATCTCTTCTTAGGGCGGAATCTTCAATCTACAAAAGCCAAACACATAACTACTGTAAAGAATGGAAATATAATGTATGAAATTACAAAATGTTGAGTATTTTATTTTTCATTGCAGGTGATGGAGGCAATAGTCCAATTATTACAGGTTTAATTCAAGAGTTTAAGATGACAATGCAAATTTAATTGATTTCCCTTTGTTTTTTTCACACGTTCCTTTCAGGATGAAGAGTGTAGAATAGAGACATTATCTCTTCAGGATTCGAAGCTTAAGGGAGAATTGTTTAGTATAATAAATGCACTTGGAAGTAATCAAAGCTTGCAAACCCTCGACATAAGGTTATGAGAATAGCTTTACCTATATGATTAATGTTACTTGATAAATATAATGGAGTTTTAATGAAACATTTTCTTGTGGAAAAACAGCGGAAATGCAATGGGGGATGTAGGAGCAAGACTATTAGCGAAAGCATTGCAAATCAACACAAAGCTGAAAAGTATAACCTATGATAAAAACAATATCACATTGGTGGGGTACTCTGATATTGCTTATGGACTTGAGAGGTAAGTTGGAACAGTTTTGAAATTATGATCTTAATTGTAGAGGTAATTTGAAGGGGGTTTAGCATTAATAACTGTCCGTTGAGTAATAATAATGAGGGCTAGATAATCCAAAGTAGGGGGATGCAATCAAAATGTAATGCTCTGTGAACTTAAAACTAGTGTACCTTTTATTGTACTTTGAACTCGCTCAAGTCACACAAAGGAAAATGAAACTAAACTACTTGTATAATTAAAAGTACTACCTCATCTGATAATAATAAGGTCCCGGTGCTTACTTTGAGTTTGTTGGTTACAATGGGTTTTTATAAGGAGCTTTAAGCTTTCAAAGTTTTAAACTGAGGGCGGAGATCCCTTGCATTTTGTCGTAAGAGCACTCTTGCATAACCTAGAACATTTTTATATTAATTTACTATGTTTAATCGCAGTAATAAACAGGGCTGGGGAGGAAGTGGATTTACTCCTGATTTGCAAAGATAGGGATACAGTAGGGATAGTGAATATTTCTTCCTTAAGATTCCTATTAGTATTCTTTTAGAATTAGGAAGTTAACCATTCCACAAAAAACTAGAATATATTTGATTCATATTTAATTTTTATGTGCAAAGTGGCATTCAAATTAATTTTTTGCCTATTTTTTCTAGCAATATGAGTGTTCGATATATGCCATTCCCTGTGAATGATGTTCAGCCCCTTATGAAAGTATCTGCAGATAAAACTGAGACAGTCATGAAGAGGATTCAAGAGCTCCTATATCGGAATTCTCAACCTAAAAAACAAACAAACGGTCAGCAAGCATTCAGGTTGCAACAGGTGAGTTTGATTGACATTTTTTTATTACAAGATCCTATCAAATTATTGCATTTCTGGCTCGATTCGAAATAATTCCAATAATTTTTCATGAAATTCTTTTCAGGGATTCCTCCTTTCAAGCACTGCGCAACAGACGGTAAAAGGATATTATTATTTAATCATTGTAGTAATTCAGGGGGACTTAATAAAGCATGATTTCTCATTTTAGGTTGACAAACTTATAACGCAAACACAGGATGGAGTGAAATTACTCAAAAAGAACGAGCAAAATTCTCCATCCAATGAATCCGGCTACTCTGAAGTTATTTCAAATGCTGAGAATATTATTAGGGATTCAGAGAGAGCTAAACAGGTATGTTTTTCCTAATTTTAATGCGGATAATATCCTCATTTCAATATAAAAAATGAAATTAACCTGTTAATCCCTTTTCCCGTTAATTGAAATCATGTCTATATTTATTCTACTTATCATTTTATCTGAAAAACCCATGTAAATTCATTATCTAATCTTTTCCCCATTATTTTGATGCGTGTTTTATTTATTCAAGATCAAGTGTTATTTATATTTCCTTATTTGGATGAATTATGTATTTATCTAGTTATTGGTGGGGATCCATGATATGATTGAACAGAGGGGTGAGTCGGGCAAAGTATTTGAATCCAAGCTTCAAAGTCTAGCCGAGGAATTCCATTCTTCTGTTTCCCAACTTCTTCAGGTTTTTAATTATATTTTCAATGGATTTTTCGATGAATTTTAATATGGTGCTTTATTTATCTCATTATACAGAACAATATTGATAGCGTATTGGACGTAACAGTAGAAAAATGTCCAGTACTAATGGGAGATGAAGTTGTAAAGCGAGAGATTCGTGAAGGATGCTTAGAAAAGGTTGATATTTCTTCGGATTTTGTAAGGCATTGCATTATGGATATGGCTGGGACTGAACTCTTCAATAAAATCAAGTAAATACTAGATTTTTAATAATTTTATGATTGTTTTTGATTATCTGGAAATTATGATATTTTTGTAATTTGTTTTTATTCGTGTAAAACTCGTGTTAATACATAATGTTTTATTGAGCCTGTTATATATGTTCTAATCATTTGTATTTTTTTCTATAAATTGCAGCGAAGTGAATATGGCGGTTTCAGCCCACATTTCTGATAAGATTGTAGATATTGCAATTGACTCTCTAATGCGATGTCACAAACAATTGGTGAGTGGGGGATTCATGAATCAGTATTTAATTTGAAGTGAAGCAATATGGATATTCCGCTATATTATTTTAATTATTTTGATCAGAATGATGTCGAGTAAGAAACGTTCCTCAACCCCTGATGTACTCAAGACAAGACCTAGCTCTGAGATGTCAAAGGATGATTGTATTGGGGATAGGAATGGAGATGGATCACCGATGGTAAGTTTTTTTTTTGGATTAAAAAATCAGGTTTAATTAGTTTAGAAAACTAAACTTTATAGTCCAGCAGAAAATTAGTTAATTGACAAATCTAAAACTTAAAAAATATCAGAATAATAATAGGAAAAAATTCTTGGAACGGAATTTAGAATTGACTAATAATACTCGTAACTTTTTAACTGCCACCCATATAGTTGGAATACCTAAATCTCGTAAGTCTGGCTCAAAGTGCCCAGTATCTTGCTCCAAGAGATAAATTATGAAGAGTGCACGAGTTTTATTTATTTCTTGAGACTTATGGTTTTGCTCTGATCTATCCGTACTCGTAATACGATGTACAGTACTCTTTAGATTAATGAATGGATTTCTATTTATAGAAGCGATTAAATGACCATTTGCTTTACTTTTCATTTGTTGGTTTTATGTTGTGCTCGCTGCACAAACACACACATGTATACTATTTCCTTGTTATTAAATATCACTCTCGAACTATTGCATTCAATCATTTTTTTAGTTATTGGTTTTATATATCAGTTTAATCCTTCCGCGAGTGAACTTTCCTTGTTAATTTGAGCTGTGTTTATTTGCGGATTATTTTTTTAGTTTGATTTGTAATTTTTTATTGGAAAGGTAGAGAATTTTTAATTCTTTTGAGATTATTTTGAAATTGGTTTTATTTTTAAGTTTTGTATTTTATTTTTTATTTTGCAAAGTATTTTAAATTGGTTACAATTTCGCCTAATTTTTTGGATTTTTTAAAATGATTTCAGGCTACCCCGCATTTGCATGTGAAAAGAAAAGGATTTAACGGGAGGAGGATCCGGCCAAAATCTGTTGTAGATTGCATTGAGGGTATTTCTGCAGGTTTGTCCAATTTTTTTATTTGAATTTTATTTTTAATTTATTATTTTTTTAAAATAAAAACCAGATGATATTCCCGATTTACTGCCAAGCCTACCCACCATGCTTGAAGGTAAAGAATTCAGAATTTTTAAAAAATTCAATGGAATTTATTTAAAACTTAATTTAATGACGATATTTTCCTTTAAAGAATCCGGTCAAGAACTTCCTCCAGTCTCCCCTGTTCAACTGAAACATTTTGGTAAATCTCGACCACGAAAACCCAAAACTCGTGCACCAACTCGTCGCCCACTTCGTAACGAACTTATTGAAGAAGTATCAGATACTCATGATCTTCAAGAAGGTCTGGACACCTTTTTCCGGCCAGGATCAGCTACTCCAACGCTTGTGACACCCGATTCTGATGAATGTTCTACATCTATAATGATTAGTTCAATGGCAAGTGGACCGGATGAGTCTCTTCTCTCTTCTAAAACGTTTAAAGTTGACGAGAATCCCTCGGATAAAACTTCCCCTTCCTCTTTTGACACTTGTTCCATTTCCTCAAAGCTTAGCATTGATCCGAATCATCCTCCAAGGTCTAAATCATCTGATCAACTTAAAAAAGAGCGAGATTCCTTATTCCCAACCACACCAACATCGGGGGGAGGAGGGGATTCTTCTGAAGAACAAAAGGCATCACCACTACGTTTGGGTGTATCAATGGGTACTTCAGTTTTAGCTGAATTCAAAGCAAGGCAAGAGAAGAGGAGTTCTGGTCTATTTGGATCCTCACCTTCAAAATCCCCATCTTCCTCTGCGATTGCAGAAGAAACTATTACAATAACACAGACCTCTACTAGCACGTCAGTCACAGTTAGTGAGGCAAAAGAAAAGTTTGGAAACAAGTCAAATTCAGCAATGAGCTCTTCTTTTGTTAATCGGCGTCCTCCACCTGTAGCTCCTAAACCTAGACCTTGGAGTGTAGTAGGATCTGATCGTAAATCTGGTGGGTTTTTTTACCTAAAATAAAAAGAAATATTGAAAGTTTAATGGATTTTTGTACTTTTAGGGGATTTCTCGAATGGTTCAGGCCCAAATACACCGGATATTGATGATGAGGAAGGATCTCCATCTTCACAAAGGCTTGGGAAAGCATCTCCAATGGAAAAGGAGCCTATTCCACCATCTGCGATTGCAAGTAATAATGCGTTTACTTCTCTTATGGGGAATTTGAATAGTTCTAGCTCCACTACTACGAGTACTGGACCAATTAGCATTAATTTTACTAATCGGAGTACTAACGGAGGAGGAGGTTTGGCTAACTTTCGAAGTAATAGCGAAGACTCTGCCGCTTCCTCACCAATATCTCTCCCACCTTGGGGCTCGGTTGTGTCTGAGAAGCGTGGGTCTGTAAGAGCTCTCGCGGCAAGCCTTTCAAAGGGGTCGCAAAAGGGACCAAGTCAATCGCCACCGGATGATGGGAAAAAGGGGGATTCTCTTCCTAGGAATGTGATTCCTCCAGGAGGAGTTATTGAACAACCAGCAGCAGGTTTGAAGCATGTTTTTTGTTTTTTTTAATGCACTTTTAACCCCCCTTTATTTTTACAATTTAATATTAATACCCCTGTTTTTGTGCATGATAAAAAAGCATGAAATGCTTAGATTTGTAGCCGCATTTTTGAATGTTTTCACTCGGTATAGATTTCAACAAGGCTCGTGTCTCAATCCATGAATGGAGTAAACAGCATTCGATTGGAGATGTTTGGAAAGTTGGGGCATTTCCAAATCTAAGAAAATATTCAGACCCGAAGCCGGTAAGAACTAACCCTGTAACATTTGCACACTTTTAATTGCTTGTATTTCTGCATTTTAAATCTGCACTTTTTTATGCAAAAACCACCTTTTATGCATCTGCTCAATCTAGCACTTTCCTCGGTGTTTGTATTGTGTAATTTCTGCATTTACACTCGTACTAGATCAAATTAATCGCACAAGCCTGTCCATTTCACTTTTGGTATCTATTTGATGTGCTCTAAAATGGTTTAAGGTCTTTCACAGCTCTGCTATCAGCTTTTGGGGGCTCGTAATCTTCAGATTTCCTATCAAGCTCTTCTATACATTACGTTAAAACGTGCTCTAAAAGTTATTTGGGGGATTTATGGCTATTTTCTAAAGGTATTTAGGAAGATACTAAAATGTTTTTTTTTTTACAAATTCAGGCAATCCGAAGGTGGGATACAAATGAAGCCAAATCAAACAATGGGATCCATGATATTGTCGGCGGAGTGTCTCGACTTCGAAAGATTTCCAATGAAGAGGATGTAGTGAATGTGTAAAGTACTACTTAAGGGTTTAAAAGACACCTATCAGCTCATAATTCGACATTGAGGATCTTTTTGCTACTTTCGCGCTGTCAAAATTGTCCCTCAGCGAAAAAGATTTACTTTTAGCAAGTGCGTGTATTAAGTGATTTTTTTTTTACTCGACAAATTAAGCCTGCTACAAACCTACAAAGCTAGAAAATACTACAATAGTTAATTCAATGGCCTCTGATGGTGTTCTCTTCGTTAATTACATATGCTACAAAAGACAAAGGATCAAACTACTTACTCTCGTACAATACAAACGAACTATTCCATCGATCGCACCCCCTTTACAACAACATTCTTACTTTTGTATTCTTTATCCGTACCCTTTGTACTACTATTTTGAAGCTATTGCAGTTATAGACCCTTTTTACATATACCGAGGGAAACGGAGAAAGTTTGTTTGAGATTAGAAGAAAAGTTATTAGAGTCAGTGTGAACGGGTTGGCAAAAAAGAAAGAAAGTTAGTAACTCTCCACTAACACAATAAGAGTCTACTGCTACGTACAGAGTAGATGTAGCCGGCCCTTAAATTCGGAGATTGGGAGTACGTGTTATTTTGAGGATTAAGGCTAGCCCCTAATGAACATACTTTGCAGTCTCGGGAGAGTTTTTGCGAGCTCGTTCCCCCACTAAATCTAAATACTTGTGTGTGTTGCACTACTGGGATTCGTTATGTTCATAATTCATGAGTTATTAAGAGATAATCCGCGATAATGAAACAAAGGGATATTGCATAGCATTAGCTGCTCATGGTTTGTATGTAGATCTACATATTTAGACCCGTTTTATTTAACAGAGATAGGACCTTTGGTTTGCCTTACTTTTTCCGAGTTTTTCCATTAAAAAAATCAAAGGAATTCCTTTCAATTCCCAGTACTGGAGATTTAAGAGTTCAATATACCATTAAAACATTAAAAAATAAACAATACTTGAACTGGAAACTTATAATACTAGATTCTAGGATAAAGTTGTTGACTTTTTATCTCTTTAATTGATTTTGTATCGTATCTGACTACGATAGATAGATATTCTAAAGTTCAATCAAGGGAGGGTTGGAAGTACAATTTTATTTGCTTTCAAAATTAAATGTATATGCCAAAACTTTTGCATCTCTTTTCTACCTACTCCTAAAAAGTCTAAATTAAATAAGCTCGCTTTTACAGGTCCTTAGGTATTGTAAGGTACAGATGCTAAATTGGAAGAAATGAATTCGAGGAATTGAAAATGTTTTCCAACTTGCTATAAATTACTATTGCAGTAAGCTTAACGAGGAGCATTTACAATTGAAATTATTACCAAACTCTTGGGAGTAGTTTTTATTGTATTCATTGAAATCCTATGAAATTTATGTATTAAATTCAATTCCAATTAGGTACTTGGAAGCAAAATTTGGAGGGTTAGGAAAGTTTTGTGACATTTATTATGAAATTCGGATAAATTGTGAATAGTTAAGAAGTTGATATTGAGCAAGAATTGTAAAATGATCACAAATCTCGGAAAAAAGACGTAGGAGAAAGACTAATTATAATTAACGATATTGATAGCAGTATTAAGGATATAAAGAGATTGTAAATTTCTCGAGTTCAACAGTAAAAAGTTATAGGTCTAGATTGAAATTGTGCATGTGCTAAAGTAAATGGGGTGAAATCCCGCCCGTGTATTTGGATATAGTCGTTGCAAATGTGAGAATACCTCATCTAAAATAAGAAATTAAGAATATATATGTAATTGCAAAATATATATAAAATGTAGCTTATTAATTAATTATCAAGGATAAAAATGTGTAATTATACGAGACTAGGGAGTGAAGCGTTGTACCTTTTATATAAAAGTCACTATCTAGGATTTTAGACATATTTAAACTTTGTCGTTTTTATTTACGATTTTTTAATTTACCTACAATATTTTAACAGATTTTATTCACACATTATATTATCGTTTATTGAATTTTACGGAGAGATTTTTAAATAGGATATTTAGTAAATATTATTGATTTGTAAATTTTGTGTGTAAATAGCTGCTCGGGAGGTTATTTGAATATTTTAACTCGGTTTTACGTACATTTTTACCTGTGTTTTATTAGGAGAGATTGTAAATTTTAGTGTAAAATAAAAGTCCCTTTAATTGTAAGCAATAAAGAAATTAAGACATTATATAAATGCAAAAAAGAAATGCTTTGTAAGCAAGTAGTTCTTAGGATAGGAGTATGTTAATAATCTATATTATTAGAATTGTGTCTCTGAATGTAAATGGTCAAGATTCGTTTGTTTGTGATTTTTAACTTGCTCGCTAAATTTAATTTAATTCAAGTCAATATAGGAATGTTATTGCTTAAGTAGAGTATGGAATTGGATACATTTAGGAGATTTAAGGAGAAACAATAATAACAGATTTCAAAAGAAATAAAAAGAGATTTTTTCAAAGAATATCGAGTCCTGAATTTGATTGCTCTTTTGTGGTAACTGGTAATATTATAGAGAGATTGATGGATAGCAAGTGCTCAAGAAAAAGGATTTATTTCATTTGGGGAAGACGCTGGAGACAAAGAGGTTTACGGGGGAATGGATACTCTTCCCTTTGAAGATAGAAATGGATTTCCGATTAGAAATCAGAAGAAATAAAAGAATTTAATAAGGAACTGATCCTGAGGGAGGTGATTGCATTTCCTTCCGGGAATCTCTTTCGGGGGGATTAAGCAGATAATAAATTAGATTGGATTTTTATGGGGATTTAACAGGCGGGGGTTGAGAAGGATGGAATTGAAAGATTCTTCCTGATTCATTCCTCGATTGAACCTCTAAATCAATTCCTATAAACTTCTTAAACTAGTAGATCTGTAGCTTTGAATGATTTGATAGCACGTTCCTTTTCAAGTTATTGTCAAACTTGGAGGTTAAGATGTCAGTTTCATATCTACTCGGCGTTGGGACTGTCATTTTATGAGAGTTTTCTTCAATTTGATAGGATATTTCAAACTCAACTTTCTTATGGGATAAAGTTTGTTCAAGAACTCAAGATTCTATTGAAGTTGAGCCGTCTACGAACAAAGACATTGCCCTCAAAAAAGAGATGCAAATTCGGTTCAACTTTGAGCAATTTATCTATCCTCGTATTTTCACGATTACAATGGGGGCTTTATTTTGGCTTTGACTCTGCCCGGATATTTGGATACTTTTTTTGTTCCGGGGATTCTTCGAAGGATTCTACAATACTTTCTTTCTACAATAGCTTAGATAAAAAAATGGGAAAGTGGGTGAAAGGAGTAAGGATCTGAATATTCGGGGAATAGAGATTGAGTGCATTGGACATAAAATATCTTTGCTCCTGACACTTGATCAAGATTTATGGTGTGCAAAATAGGGTGGGATGATCCATAGTCGATTCCAGCGGAAAATATGGAACAAAATCCATATGGCATTGTATGCGGCGGCCGTAAATGAGATGGCTTTTGAGCTTTTTTGGGGAATTTGAAGCTTTGAGCACGTATTAGATTGGTCACAAGGGTACCTAATTAATTAACTTTGTGTAAGGGGTTGGGATTCCCCCCGAGAATCATATTTTTCTAATTTTTTACCAGGCTTAGCTTTTTACATGTGTTTTCAATGCATAGTCCCCATTCCCCAAGTGGGAAATTCATTTTTATGCATTTTAATTACCCATCCTCGATCTCGACATTTTTGACAAAAACCCGAGACTTGTATCAGCATGCTAATTCATCGTACCCAATTTTTTCGGCCCCAGTGGGGAAATTAGGTCTCATTTTTGAAAGGCTAATTGCTACATTTGACCGAGGCCAAAGTATACAGTTTATCCGGGGAATGGGAAATCATTTTGGAAGCTAATTTAGCCCCGTTTAGAACTTTTAGACAGAGACATTTGACCGGAATTGGCCATTTTGGAACTCATCCGACTCTCTCAAGGGGGAATATTGTCTTATAAAGCTCAGAATTATGCAAATGAGAGAATTAAGAGCACATTTCCCTATATCAGAGTGTATATGTAAGCAGGGCAAAGTCGAAAAGAGATTAAATTGGAGGCTTCCGGGCAGTTTTATATCGGATCGGATTGAAGAGAGCAATGAACTGCAGTTCTACAAGTAACGCCATATTGTTACCATGTACCTTTATGAAATTTAAGGTTGACCTTTGACCTTTGAAAGCCAATTATTCATCAATAATCATATAGGAGCTCCCATAAGCAGTCTGCAACCCTCTCCAAAGTTGTAATTTACAATGACGAAACGCCTTTGTTTCTGCACAGATTGCTGCTACAAATGTAATTTGCACTATTTGACAATTTTTAAAAAACTGGCTTAATTTGTTTGTTAATCAGGGTTGGACACGCGGACATGTGCCCTTTTTATCTCGATCCTCAGTATGATCTACTACGGCATTGTTCTAATCTCATCCCTCGTCTTTATATCCGATGGCTTCTTCATCGCGTTTTATATGCTTTTTGTGGCAATGTTTGGTCTTGGACTTTCTACGGTCCTTTTCTTTGCAGCCTATATGGTTAGATCCCAAAATATCAGTAAATGGCGAAAATAGAATAGCTAATTTGTACTTATTGATTTAGAAAAACTCAATCCTGGCTTTGATTTGGATGGTAGGACATGCTATTGAGATGGTATTAATTCTGGGATCAATCGGACTGATGATAGGAGTCGCGCTAGAAGTCCATGATGAAACCTTCCCGATCGGCGACAACCTTACCAAAGGCTATGTTGTAGTTCGGCTCTCCTTTGACCTTCTTCTGGCCATCCCTTGGCTCTTGGCGTGCTTTTATTTCCTTTGGGCCGGGAATTGTCTCATGGAGGAATACAAGGATCATACAATTGAGGGGATTGTGGATAGTCTGCGGAGTTTCTTCAATTAAAATCCCATTATTCCCTGAACTGGGAGTAAATTCAAATTAAAAAGTGAGATATTGTAATACTACGAGAACTTGTATTGTAAAAGCTTCCTAACTCTATCTATAAATTATCCTTTGAAAGTATGTTATATTTTTGGAGTGAATCCCACTTCAAATCCTTTTGGATTTCAATGGGATCCTCGAAATGTGAAACTCCCTTTAGATATTAACCCCATCAAATCAATCCGATTCCAATTTTGGGAACAATTTAAACCCGATTTCTCGATCCTCCTCGAGTTGCAGCAGTGCACAAAGTATCGCATTACTTCACAATACGGCCAACATACATAAATACACATAGGACGTAGTATTTCTTGTTATTTCGCAAAATTTTTCCTCAGACCGAGGGCCCTTGGGAAATTAGATGTTTTTCCCTTCAAAGAATAAGAAGAGTAGGATGAGGAGGAGGAGGAGGATGAATGGGAAGAATATATGGACCTATTTTGGGGGTTTTGAAACACCCTGAGAGCACCCTTATACCCACTCTTTACTTTTTTTAGTGTACTTGTTGTACCAAACCCCCCGTTTTAAACAGGCCAACAAATTGGCCATCTTGCTCTCATTCATTCCCCCCATTTGGCCATCCGTTTAAGAGCCAATGGTCGGATTCCCCTGAATGGGTGAAAAATCACACTCCATCTCGACAGATTTATCTACTCTTGGCGAGAGACCCTAGAAGATTGGCGTGTGCTCCACGAACCTCAAAACACGTTCTATATTCTCAGGTTCTACAAATTTGCCAAAGAGCTTCACCCTCGATGGAGCTGATGGAGAACCTTTAAATATTTTACAATGCTTTTAAACCCAAATCGAAAGTGTTATACTCCCACTGCACGTACCTACTACGAGTACTTCGATACTTGGTTTCCCCTTTAAAAATGAATACACTTTAAGTTTCAAATGCTCGAAGTACCCGGAATCCGGAATCCTTTTCCAAATTTAAATCTAAATATAGATCCGGGTTAGGTCCGGATCTTAATTGGGATTTGAACTCTCTTTTTAATATTTAATTGGCTGGAATTTCAGGAAGGATTAGAGCTTTCTCAATCGGATATCCGCTCCTATTGAGTTAGGCCATAAAGAATTTGAAATATTCCGAATTCTCCAATCAGGATATCCAGAATCGGAGAATGGATTTGTATATTGGAATGTTTCTCGAGAGCCCAGAGTACAATTCAAAGATTCCTCCAAGATATCTCAATAGATATGAGGAAAGTTTTGATCCTGGGAGAACAAGTTCAAGGCAAATATAAGAATTCAAATGGGTCTATATCTTCGACACTCTTCAAGATATCCATACTATCGTACAAAGAAAGTTGTCCCATATCTTTTTATCGTTTTAAACTCGGATTCCGCCCAGATTAAACAGCGGGGAATGCTCTTTTCTCTCGTGTGAGGGTGAATATTCGATTTCTTCTAATTCCTACCAAAATCCCTATTCAATATTACAATTTGAAGGAAGAGGGGGAGAAATGCAAAGCTTTGGGAGCTTTGCATAAGCTCAAACCAGGCTTATATGTTCCTAATTAAAATCGTAAAATCGGTCGAATTCTCATTTCCGGTTTATGAGATTTCCAAAATGGGAAGCCCTCCAAGTTCCGATGCTTGAGGGTATTTGAATTGATAGAAAAGGTTTTGTAGAACGCACTTTTGCACATCAACAAAACCGGTTGGATCTCAATTCTCCTCTTAACCGTTTTCGGCTGAGCTCAAATCCCCGAATCCCTCAACCGATCTATAAAGCTGTATTGAATTGATCCAGGGATTTCTAGATTTCTCCAAAGAAAAGCCTGGAATCATTTATTGACTTTTGAGGGTGCAGTGAAGTCTGAGCTGGGTCTTTATCTTCTAGTTGGCGCTCCTCTATTTGTTATCCAAAGGTGTAAAGAAATGGAGAAAGTGTTCAAATCCTTTTTCTCCGGGAGCTAATTGAACTCGAGCCAATCCCCTTTTGTCTTTAGACTAATTGCCAACCAATTTGGCGAGGAATTATAGCCGATTTCCTCGCCGATTGCTTCTCTGGAACTTTGTACCCTAGCTTAATACTCTCTCGATGAGATATGATGTGGGATTAGAAGGGTTGAAGGAGAAAGTCATTCAAATAGTAATTTGGCTAATTGTTTTGCAATCCCTCTTAAGCTTGAAGCTATTTCACCTATTCAAAAAGGGCCGTTCAAGCAAAGCGTCAATTAAAGAAATTGATTTGAAGATTCCTCCGATTTGACCTCGGTGTCCAAAAGTCAAATGCTAAACTCCGAGCCTAATTAGATTATTAGGAAATTAATATTATCTCATTCTCCCCACCACCACCAGCATGCAATAGGGGGCCAAACTTGGAATTCTAGGATTAATTTCGGATCAAAATTTAATTTTAGAATTCTGAATTCCTCCAAACTTTCCCTCGGTCTCTCTGCATAGTTTACTCTCTAATTAATGGCTCCCCGTAATTTCCCCCCACTCCCCACAAATTCGAATCTCAATGCAATGGACTCTGATTTAGACTCTACAATGCTTCGTTTACTTCTGAGGAATAGCACCGAGATAAATTATAGAATAAAGCACGTCTTAGAAGGGGAGAGGCAGTGCATCTCTTCTTAATAATTTAGGCCCATTTAATGGCTTAATTGCACACAACTCCTCCCCCCCCCCTCACTCTCTCAGATTCATGTCTTGAGGCACAACCAATTTCTTAATGGCAAAGTTTATAACTTTGTAGTATGTGCTATTCATCTATTTAAAAGCAGCTTTTAAAGTTTATGCGTTAAACCCTGAAAGGATTCATTCATTATGATGGATGGGGGGAAATCGAACCAACGAGCACATTCACATTTGGTCAGATTTTATTCTCCTCACATTTCACTTTCTCTATTGAAAATCCAACCGATTTATCACGTAATTTATGCATATTTTATCCCATTTTATTCTAATCCCATTCATATTGTGCAAATGTAAATAAAAAGTAATAGATTGCACTCGAGTCTGGGTCTGTCAGGTTCAAACTATCCTTTGTAAAGTGAGAACCTTTGTACAGCTCTTAAAATGGTCATTTTTGGCGTTGGAAATTTGCCCTGAAATTCTATTGATTCTTCGAAGCTCCCTAATTTGATTTATACAATTTAATTCTGCCAAAACCCAGCCTCAGATTGGTAGCATTTGGTCGTAGGAAAACTCGTAAAACCGCGAGCATAAAACTCTTTATTTAATATCTGTTTTGCCCGGGAGTAGTACAAAGAGTATCGATTTTAATTTGTATTAGAAAGTATATGGAGATGCATTTTAATCCAATTCAGGGACCCGATCCTCAGTCAGAATCAGAATCTTTGTTGTCGACCCTCGCCCTGGCCACTTCAAGGTACTCCCTAATCCGAGGATTCCCTGGAGGATCAAGGGCTATTGCTTCAGAGTAATCCAGGATCGCTTCTGAGAAGAGTTCCATTCGGAAAAAGGCATTCCCCCGTGTTTCAAAACATCCAACTCGATCTCGGAGATTCCCGACCACTTTTGGTGTGAGGAGCTCGATACCCTTTAAGAGTAAATAGAATCATTATTTGTAATTTAAATTCACATATGCAGCTGGAGGAGTTTTGTATTGAATTTGGGCCCTCGTTTGAAATTCTACACACTCGAGCTCATCTCAACCTCATAAATTGCTTGAGCTCTGCAGCTTCCTACATTATACAATACAGGATAGCACACAGTACACACCTCACTACATAATCTAATTGCCCCTTCTGGGTAGTTAATATCCTGTCCTATAACCTCCCGGTTTAAAATTTACATTCAACCCTCGCCATTTTGAATAAACAACCTCGGGTTCATTAGATGCAGTTGTAGATGGGAAAGCACATGTTTAACTAATCGGTTAAGTCAACCTGCTACCTTCCCTTCCTTTTATGTGCACTGTACAGCTTCCTCAAAGTAAATTACATGTACAAATTGCAGTCAAGTGCACTCTTGTACGGTGTACGGCGTACCTAATAGGCTTTTCTGCGTCTAAATACTCTTTTCCAATGGAAAAACATGTAATTTATATCGCTTCAAACGCAAATCTAACGCAATTGGGTATGAAATCATAAGTAGTTCAATAAAATATTTTATAAATTAATTTTTACATACATGTGAAGCGTCCTCAACAGCTCTCCTCAAGTTCCCCAGGGCTAGGTGTACCCGTGCTCTCTCCACAAATATTTCAGGCATCCCCTTAGCCAATTTACTAGCGGAGGAGAGTGCACTCAGAGCGCCCTCGAAGCTCCCTGCCTCCATGAGAGACCTGGAGGAAGTAAGAATATTTTTCAGCATTAAAAACTACGAATCCCAAAAGTAAAAGGTGCTCCGGAGAAAGTTTTTTACATTATCCTCACTAAAAGCTTCTTAAATATACTTTTTTTCTTTTCCCCCCTGCTTTTTAGATTATTGAGCTTGGCTTTCGAACCCGACTTTCAGCCTCCCCCTCACTCTTCTCGAGAAATATACTTTTTATAAAAGTTTCACGAATAAAGTGTGAATAGTTGAAATGAAAACAAATGAGGGAGTTTATTAGGTAGTCAAGTATTAAGCTATTAACTTGGCTTCCCCATCCTTAAAGCCCTCCCCAATTATTTTCCAGACCTTCTCCAGGGACTATTCCTTTTCAACTCTTTTATTTGAATTTTTCCCCTCTCAGGAAGAAGAGTTTGATTGAATTGGACAATTTAAGGAAGGAAGAAAAGAGTTTCCTTTGAAAAAATCCAAAAAAAGAAAGCCAAAAACTTGTGGTTTGAGCTTTTTATTTTCTTTAGACTCTGAGAAGCATATTTCTGCTTTCTCTGGCTCGACTTTCACCTTTCACCGGAAATATAATAAAAGAAATAAATGGGGGCTATACTTTAAAACTCGTCTAATCTCATAGGATAATAGATTATCTTTATAAATCTCCCAAAGGCAAAGAAAGCAGCTTTCTCCATGGGGGAACGAGGTCATTTGGGGTCATTGATGTAATTCAAATCATAGATTTACCAATCGGACCCCGAGTTTTTTTTTTGACAACCTGAATGTCCTTTTTTCCCCACAAATTTCGTACCTGGCTTTCTCAAGAAGCCATTCAGGGGAACGTTCCTCCGGCCGTAGATCCTCGTCGCAAAATCCACTCCTCTTTCTTGCCTCCGCCTGCTTTTTAAGCCACTGTAAAAAAAAGACGAGGAAAAATCAATCTTAGAAAAACTCGGAGAAAGCTCTGAAAGAAACCCTCATATTTTATTCAATTGGGAAGGGCTCCAGCTACCTCGGCCCCATGATTATTCCATATAAAATGAATGGCTAAAGCTCCTCGCAAGCATATTCTTTCCTCGAGTCTCTAAAATACTCTCTATAATATTCATATTCGTAAAAATTGATGATCCTCTGTTGCTTTTTAGCTTTTTAGCCTTTCGCTCAACTTAATTTTCAATGGGGGGTTTAGGAATTTACAGCTTTGGACGGTGAAAGTGATTGTTTTCTCTTAGTTGAATCCAAAAGTCTCTCAGAGTTCTTTCCCCACCATTTACTAAGCCCCATAAACATTAACATTAGTTCTGATTTAAGCCCTAGCTTTCAAATTCCGCATTTCTGCATATTTTTTAGTCAAATCTGCTTCAATGTTTTTCCCCCTCACAAATAATCTTCTTTTTTTCCACCGGGGAAAGTCAAAGCCTAAGCTCCTTTCGGAGCCATTCAATGTACGACATTAATATTCTCTCCCCTTCGAATGAAAAAACATTATTTCACTCTGAGAATATATGCTTTCCCCGAATTCTCCCAATCCGACTTATCTCCGCTCGAGACGCGTGCTTTTAATAATGTTCTCTACCCCGCCCCCCTCCACTCCTTCTGGGGGACAATACAAATAGGGGAATTATTCAAATTCTCGGGTAAATAGCCATGTCTCACAATATTCAATGGATTTGGCTTGTTTTTCATTCTAATTTAAAATGATTTGTGATGAAACAAGACTATAGTATAGTACCTCTTGCTCCTCAAGAGCAGTAGAATCTCTGGCGGGTGTGGGGAAGGTCCTCGGTGTAAATTTGACTTGGATGAGCCCAGCTTGTCTAATGGGAAGACTTTTCTCTTCAAAGTTGGTCCAGATCTCTTTTGTTTTCACGAGCTCTTTTGGCCGAGTCTCGCAAGATGTGCTCTCAACTTTGGATTTGGGGGAACCCGAAATGTCCCCGACTCTACCACTTGATTGATGGTTAATAGTATGACCACAGGACGGATCCTCATTAGACTCTCCGCCTCCTTCCTTGGGTTGATCCGAAAAGTTTTTCTTGTCCGAGTGTTGATTGCCCAGCTGGAGCGAAAGTAACTCGGTGGTGGCCCTAGCCCTCTCCGCTTCCTTTATTCGAGATACTCGCTCCCTAGCCTCTCCCTCCAATCGAATTTGCTCGCGAACCGTCATTTGTCTCTGCTCCTGACGGCTCTCTATTACATTTATGAAAAAAGAATTGTATTCGAGGCTTCGAGTATATTAAATAATGGAGAAATCTCGTAGAAAAAAACGGGGTTTTTCACTGGGATAGGCCCACCCAATACAATGGGCTTTCGATACTCGAGAATGCACCTTTTCCAATTCCCATAACCCTATATGCCCTATCTCAACAGTGTTATAAACGACTTGTTGCAGGAGAGTTCGCGAAAAGGTACGCTTGCAAACTGGCTAGGCTATTCCTATTAAGATTATCATTTGGAACTTGAATCTAGGAGCTGTTTAAATTCACGGAATGACTAAAGCACCCTACAGCCAAGCTGCATTGACCGGGTGTAATAAAACATGTGAAAAGTAGTCGGGGAACAAGAGCAAATGGCATCTGACACATGTTCAACTTGTCAACTCCCCCCCCTCGCCTCATCTAACCCTCCCTTAGCTCCATACTACGACGATAATATTGCTTTCTCCCATGTTTTAAAGCGAAATTATTTTTTAGAAAAGAGATTTGCGAAATACCCGGGTATTCTAATCAGAGTTTGTGCGGAATTGATGTAAAACTTGGAAAAGATGGGAGGAAGGATGGGAAAGAATGCGATTTGGAGATTTCTGAGATTTTTGGGAAGTCATAAATAGCGATTATGGGCGCATTTACTCCGATGAGAGCGTCTTCATCATCTTTATGCCTTTATGAAGTAATGGCGTGCTTGTAGAGTCGGAGGAAAGTGTAAATACGGAACAGCCAAACTCTACGAAGGAAAAAGAGAGAGTTGAGCCATAAAGCAAAAGATAGGAGAGGAAGGAGCTCGCCAATTTATGACCCCACGCTCCGTTTCCCAATAAAGATTTCTCGGAGAAGTCGTCCCAGGCTCTCTCCATTAGGAGTATCTTAACGGGAAGAATAAGGAAAGAGGAGGAGGAGGAGGGACCTGTCAAAAAGCGGGCCGAAACAAAGGTCTGAAATTCTGGAAAGCTTTTTATTTTGCACCTCCTCCTCATCCTTTTCCTTCAGAATCTCTCCAAACTAATCTATTCTCTTTGAGTCTTGTTCCACTCTCTATTGTATCCTAAATACAATAAAGGACTTGAGAGTGCTTTCACTCTGAGGATGAATTAATGGACAATATGCATTTACTCATCAGCACCCAGCCCGCATTAGAATGAATGTTTTTGGCACTCACCTAAAACTGCTTTCCTCGCATCTTCGGTTCTTTTCTGTGAAATTTCCACCGCATTCTCGCGTATGAGCCGTTTCTCTTCCTTGGTTAGAGACTCTGAACTTAGGGTCGGCCAGTGGGAGCCTTTGACCTCATTAGGTTCCTTGGGTAGATCGAGGACAATTTTCTCATTCTCTTCATGGATGGTACAGAGCCCCTTTGAGTCATCTACACTCCCCCAAAGGAAAACCTCAAAGATGTACGGAGGGAAATGGATCTGGAAATGAAACGGAGAAAGTTTATTTTTCGATGGGGGGAGAGCACTTCAAAAGAAAAGGCGAAGAAAAGGAATTTGAAATAGTTTTCGAATTAAATTGTTATTCTATAATTCGTATCCCCCTCTCAAAAATTGGATACTCGTCCCATTCCCCCCTCTCAAACTCAGAGTTTGCAACTTTTTCAATTTCTGAAGCTTCCTCCTCCGCTCGGACTGATTCAGAAAGATGCCGATCCCATTCTAATTAAATGATCCTCAATTTGTAATTTAAAATTAGCCTTCCAGAATCTTATCTTTGCTCTGCAGGAGCTAAATTTCCCATAACCTCAAAGAGTTCAAATTGGCGATATGGGAGGGACTCTTGAAATGCTATCGTACGTACTAATTAGCATTAAAATACATTAAACACATTGGGAACTTGCTTTGGAATTAAAATAGGGACTCATTTGTCGCGGCCAGTGTAGTCGGGGGGATGTGCATGTCTAATCTGTTTAATCTCTTTCAATGGCACATTCTACTACAGATTTGCACAGTTCCTCCGAATTCAAATGAGATTGTTTTTAACTTGGATTGGATAGTACTGGAATATGCAGTAGTGGAATGTCATTCCCCCGCTTGTTTTATTGTGGATCGAGATTCTGCTCATGTCATTTTATACGAGCTTTTGAATGGGGTTTCATTAGGAGATGCAGATTAGATTCGTTGACATGTTTAATTATATGGGATTGGGATGAAGGGCCGTATTGTGCATTCAATTGCACAGAATGGCCCGCATATCCGTATTGTAGTCGTTCAAACGAGCTCGAAATAAATGTCAAATTAAGAGAACTAACCCGGATATATTTGGGGCTGGTTACAAGGCTCGTCCTCCCGGATTTGACCCCTTTCATCCGGATCGTAAGGGAGACTCGGTCCGTTGTTTGAGTCCATTTGAACTCTTTTACAATGATTGGGATCATCTTGACCTGAAACAAACCCAATTTTTTACATGCTTAATTAAAACCTCGTGAGAATGGACATCTGTACTTTGTAGTAGTACCTTACCTGTTGTGCAAAAAAAACAAGGCCTCCTTTCTACTCCTTTGTGAAGAATTTCAATTACTTTTTTGGGGGGGAAAGTCCTCCGTGAACTTGGTTTAAAATTGGAAATGGCTGGGCAAAAGAAAGAGGGTTCGTTATAATTGTTTCTTTTGTCTCTTTTTGTTGAAAACATAATTTAATTTAAATGAAATATATCTACCTTCCCTCGAATACTTTTTCCCCGGAGAAAGTTTCTCTATTTACTCTGAATCAACTCTCAAAGCTCTGTGTCTTTCTCTTCTTTAATGATACGCGGATTGGATGGCTTCTACACTGTAGAATGCGAATCTACAGTACTCTGTCAACTTTTCAAAACAAGTCTTTGCTTTTCCTTAAAAAACAAGCAAATATTTTGATTTCCTACTCCTCGGCATCTTCAAATATCGAACAAACACGGCGAGGGCTAGGTTCCTCCGGTAACCAGAACCCGGCATCCTCTTATATCCGTATTCCAGGCCGTTTCTTCTTCGAGATCGGCTCGATACAATGGGCTTTTACGGGTATTAGAGCCGAAAAAGTTACACGAAAAGTGCCGGAGGAATTCAGAATAGGGAATTTTTGGCCATATCAAAAAGTTAGCGATTAGCCGCAACTTTCAACCCACCCCATCTCCACTACCCACAAATATCCCATTCAAAAGAGCCCCGATCAAATGTAGATAAAGCAGCGGCGAGGGAAAGTGTTAATAAATTCGTAGGAAAAAGTTTGGGAGTCTTTTGTAAAAGTCGCATAAATCGAGCTTGGGATTAGATAAAGTTCCAAAATAGAGAGCAACTGAATTAGGGAGTCAATCCATCTTTTTCTGACTCATTGTTTGTCATGTGTGAGGTCTCCTTCCGCCAGAGGTTTGGATTGATGGTTGGCGGATGGTATTTTTTTTACTTCCATCTAGTTCTATCTATTTAGACATTCGAAACTCCGGAGGAGTAAAAAGAGGTTGTTTGCAAAAAAGTAAAAGATCAAGTCAGCCGTCAAGGTTTGGAGCACAACCCGGAAGACTCATCTCTCGCATTATTTTGCGAGGAGCTTTGGGAGTTTGCAGCTAATGCTAATGCTCTGAAACTTTGGGTGAGGAGTTCTCCTCAAGAGCTCTCAGAGAGAGAGCCCAGGAACAGAGTTAGAGCTTTAAAACCCGGGTATTAAAATCGAGGGAACTGCGAGTATATGTGAGTGAGGGGCTTGCGCGCATGTTGAAATACTCCAAGGGTTTTCCGCAAGATCAATTATGATCAGAGGCTCTCTTTCCTATGCTACTGGTACTAGTCCGATATATAGGATGAATTTCAGAGCGAGAGCGGAAGGAAAGATCTACCTTCCAAGAGCTCTATACCCTCAAAATCCCCGAGAAACCCAGGCCAGTTGGAGAGAAACCTCCGGTGCTTCGAGACATACTCGTACTACTACTATCCGCGTACTCTACGAACTCTACGAACCCAGTACCGTTTTAGCGAAGAGAATACTAGGAGAAAAAAGAATTGGATTTCTTACCGATTTCTCCGATCAAGTGCTGACTCTTTTTTTTACCCGGCTTAAGCTATATTGAGACATTAAGCGGGAAGCGAGTCCAGTGGAAAAGTTATTGAACTCGGCAAGGACTTTTATAGTAAAAAGAGAGCTGTGAAATTGGTCCCTGTGAATTTGTGAAATTTCTGAGAAAGCTTTCAAGGAAGGGGAAAGTTGGTGAATTGTAAATTCTTTGATTCTTAGAAATTCCATTAGAATTTCAAAGGTGTTTCATTAAAGTAAGGTTGTGAAATCGGGAGAAAGTCCCCGAATTTGCAATTCATTGGATTTTGGGGATCGATTTTTGGCAAAAGGTGAGTTTGTATTTGTAACTTTGTAAGTTTTCACTTTTTTAGCGTATAATACTACGAGTATAGGCAGGTCATATGGAGGGGTAAGAGTTTCATCACCAAAAGTGAAAGTTTTAATAAATGCAAAAGTTTTCTAGTTCGTGTCGAATGGAATTTAGTATGGGGCTTTCAAATTTATATGGAGCACAAATAGTGAGTTAGCAAACGATACATCCTCTAGAGAAGCTATGCATAAGTAATTTGAGTAATTTGCTCCGTGTTTTTCAATGGAAAAACGAAGCACGGGAACTGAATTTCCTCTCCAA
>JAAZTK010000132.1:0-28496 GCA_036507255.1 Megalothorax incertus | reverse complement strand
TAAGAAAGTGAAAGCTCTCTGCATAATTAAAATTATAAAAAAAATGTAAATGCATTAACCACGAGCAAATTATTAAAAATTTATTAATGATATATCGCTTCTTGTTCCTCGTGCTCTCTACTCGTTCAACTACAGATACAATATATAGTAGTAGCACTTTGAATTTATTATGCTTAAGCTCACAATCAATAGGAAATTAAGGATCCTGACGAGTGCATTCACATTCATTTCAATACAACACTTCCTTAAGCGGAGAATATAAATTGATATTTAAGCAAATAGCTTCTGGTGGAAATTAATAGAAAGCCAATTAAATGAAGATGGATAACCAGTTTAAAAGAATGTCATTATAGTGCATTTTATGAATATTCGTATAAAGAAAAATCGCTTGGATTGGATTTCATTTACCATCATTGATGGTCCATCAATCATCAAAATCATTAAACAAAAATTAAAGACTCTCATAATATTACTATCTGTGCAATTCCTACCTAGTGCAATCAATCTTTTCGGTTCAATGTGCAGAGTTTCATCAATGTCAATAGCATACTAATATATATATAAATTGTAATTATATTATATTGTTTATATGAATATGTATACTACTTACTATTACTACTTATATTGAACAAACACTTAGCTTCAAGTCTAAAGAATTGTCATTCCGATTCATATCTTTAAAAATTAAATTTATATTCCCTCAAGAATAGTAAAAGGGTTATTCGAATGCAATGCAATGGAATTTCCTATTTATAAATCTTGTAAGGTTTTTCCATGTTGATTTCATTGTTTAAGGGTTCCATTATTTCATAGAATTATCTATGCAAAGTAGTACATATCATTTCTATTATAAAAGAGGATGTTGTTCTTTCCTCCTTTTATTTAGGATTAGTTAGTTGGATATCCTTAAATTACGGATATATCATAATATTGTAAGATCGCGAAGTACATATTTCCATATTATTGTATTTCTACACATATAAAAAAGTGAATTCTTCTCAATTTTGTTTAATTTTGTAACTGCTAGTTATTACAATTGTGTGATGCTAACCCTAATCCTTGAGTTTTATAGTAAAATTAAGTATATCCTTCATCAGATAACTTTCCGCAAAGATATTATATTACATTAGGAGAGAGAGGTAGTAATTTGTGAGTAGGTATAGGTTTACATTTATTTGTGTAAAATAGTAATCTTACTCCACTGGGATTTATACATTTATAATAATTTCAAAATACCTAGTATAAACTTAAGATCAGCTTATAATGATTCAATGAAATATAGGTACAATAAAGAGATATATAACACGCTTATTGCATTACGAATACTTACTAATAGCTTACTACTACTATTTGAGATGGATTATCTTTCGTATGTATCGTACTACGTAAGATAATAGGTAATGCTTATTATATCTGTAATATATCTGTATAATATAAAGTAGTATATGATATACTAATATGTAGGTACATACTCGTATATCAATACTATGCATTAATATTTAATTCTAAATTTAACACTTCGGATTTCAGGAGACTTTATTCAGAGTAAATCTTTAGGAGTCAGGACGTCTCAACTCTATAAATTATAGCCTATTTAGGATTAGTGTTACATTATACCCTACATACGATATATGGTCGGAATATAAAAACTATTTACTAATTTTACAATTGAAAGAGCGGATATAGTGTGAAAGATCTACGTGTAATATGTAAATTTCAATGAGTCAGAATGTTAATATGATTAATTTCGAAGGATATTCTTAAATCTCAAACAAACTAATCAACGCTTTCCTCTCCTTGTTAATTGTTTTACTGTTGAAATCCTAATATCCTTAACTTGCTCAAAGTATTGTCCCTCTTTGTCAAAGCAAAAGGTGTCGCGAATCGAGTCGGAATTGCATTCAAGCCTTCTTCCTTAACTGGATTTGCAATTTTATTATTATTGCGGGGGTTTGGCAATTCTCTCCAACTGAAATGACCACTTCATACAACAAGCAAATTGTTGCTTCCTCAAGTTGGCCCAAAACTAATTGCTTTACTTACCATTGTATGCTAATACGAATTACTTACGATACTATACCACTGTCCACACTACATATACCTAACGTAACCCATATTCGCTGTACGTGTTCCGTATATAATGAAATGAAATGGAAAGGATATACAAAATTATGAAGGGAGAGAGAGAGAGAGAGGTGGTATGGATAGATCATAGATTAAGGAACCGGAAACATTCCAACTTTATTTATTAGGTAGGTAATGTAAAAAAGCAACACTTCTTTCATTAATCGAGTATAGCAACCTGAGATTTACTTAATCAACAACTGTTGATTTTATAGAGAGCTCGAATAAACTCAATCCATTTCTTATTAATTGAACTTCAAACTCTCCAATTATTCAATTGTTAACAGATTCCAATAGATTTTTGTAACAATAATGACAATTTTGCGTGTTGTGAAAGTAGTATTTCAAGCGGCTCTATCAGTTGTCTTCATCCAACTCGGAATTTTTCTCTTTTAAAAGAATTAAGGTTCATTCAAGAGTCTCTCTACATAGATATATACCTAATATTTCTAATATAGATTAAAACAAAAGAATCGAAGGAGAAAGTTATCCAGTTCAAGAAAAGAACAAGAGCGACAAAATTACTTTCAATGGAAAATACAGATTCTTGAAATCTCTTTGGATTATCATTTTAATGTCCATAGTCTGGGATACCTACATATATTATATGTATTCCGTACTACAATATAGATATTCGGGCTTTCGATACAATTCATTTCTTCTTTAATTGCCTGACTGACATTTGGAGCGGTTTCAAAGGATTATAGCTAGAGTACTTAGGATTAGAGATGAATGTAAAGATGTAGAGTGCAATTGGACACAGAGTTATCATACTTAATCAGCGCTCAAAAAGTTTCTCTTCGATCATGAACCCAAGCAATTCGACACATTCTTATACGGATACATCTTGTATTGTAATAGTAATAAGCGCTATAAAAAACTGTGCTAAGTAGATTATAGAATACATACATACGAGTGTACTATCACAAGAAAAATTAATATTTTATGGCTTATGCCAAATTGTCATTAACATTAAAAAAGTTCCTAATATCAGTACAAATGATTATATGGATTAATAAAGCATGATCCATTTACGCATATTATGTCCCTATTCAAATTGAAATTATCAGGTATATATAAATTAGCTTAGATAAATAGAATAATCGGCAAAATGCAATATGAAAAGATTGTGTGAAATAATACTTTTAATTTCTTTATATTTTTTTTTTCTATTTTTCAGATGCACAATTTAGAGACAAGCCAAATTCTCGCTTGAACAAATATTCATCTCAAGTCCCTTCATTACCGTATGTAGTACTTATAAAATTAAATAACTCCTTAATGAAATTATGAATGAATTTAATGAAATAATGCAAAAAAATAGAAGTCGGAGACAGTCAGGATTAAATAGTTATGCCGGCCACCAACAGCCTCAAGAACCAGAGTTTGACTACTCTGGGGGTTTCCCTAAAGACTTTACACAGGGGTTGCCGACCTTTGACTTTTCAGGGCCGATGCCTGCTCCTTCATCAGGTAAATTTAATGTCAAGCTTGATAAGAGAAAGCTTATTGTCAGTTAAAATTTAATAATTAAATCTCATCAATTCTACAATTCCTTCCGTATCCGTATAATTCAAAAATATTTCCTTTTATTAAATCCTTTGACAAGCCTCTTATATAGGTATAAATTCTTTAATGAAGATTGCATGGCAAAAGTGCTTGAAAGCAAGTTTGGCTTTGAACTTGATGTGAATAAGAAAGATAGCATGACAATGACAATATAATTATCTCAGCTTGGCTCTAGGTCATTTTCCAAGCTCATTTCTTTTTCAACCAAAGAAATGTCTATTTCAAAAACACAATTTTATATCCGCAGGAAAACAGGGGGATTCTAATGGGGAAGCGACCTCTGACACTGAGAACTTGGGATTTGTCCATGGACCCCCTAAAGGTTTCCCAACTCTTGAGGAACTAGGTGGAGAGTTTCCAGATTTTGGTGGCGGTGGCGTGGGAGGAAGTGGGAGCCCCAATGGTCCTCCAACAAGATTCCAGCCACATCCTCAGGCAGTAAACTCCTATCCAAAGTATAGGCCAGGCCCTCCTTCGCAATCTTATCACCAACAATCAGGACCTCTTGAGGGTCACCCAAGCGGAAATGCAGGATATCATACAGAGCCTGAATATCCTGGACATTCTGAAAACCACCCCGAGCCCCCAAGAAGGCCTTATCCTGGACCAGCTCAAGGTTCTTTTCATTGCAATTTGCCAATAAATATTAATACAGTGAAATCTAATTATATTTATATAGCATCTTCTGCTAACTATGACTCTCATGATGAGCACGAAGATGAAGGATATTATTCTAGGCCCGGCCCAAGTCCAAAAAGCCCTCATTCTCAACCCCACCCAGAAAGACCAAATCATCCCTACAGGAGACCCCAGACACCGTATCAACCGCATCAACACCCAGCCCCCTCAGGGCCTTATGGGTCGGGTTCTGGATCGGGCCGACCTCACGTGGCTGCAGGAAGTCAATCTCCTTCCTATGCCCACGGAGGAGGCAGCGTAGGTCACCCAAAGCGACCAATAGTGCTCAAGGTATCCTCACTGAGAACTTCACCCGACCCACATCCTTCCCGAAGGCCCTCCGGTCTTTTATGCACCCTCACCTGACCAAAAGATTAAGCAACAAGCTCACCACTCTAATAAAGAGATCAGGGTACGCTTGCTTGAACAAAAAAGTCAATCAGAATGACAATCTTTGGACAAACTTTTTGGCAAAATTTTGTATGAATCCCTTATTTTTCCAAATGCCTCGAAACCTTTTAAGTGTTTTGCAACGACTGGACTTGCGATATTCATTCATTCACTTTTAGAATTGCACAATCTTCGCAGTAAATTTACGAGAACTGGATTTAATTAGGGGTTGTTAATTTTTACGGGTTGATTTTATTAATACAAAATGTATTACAAAATCTTTTACAAGGTTTACGGGTTTAACATTAATGGAGACAAATTGCATTTAAGCCTTCACCTTAGGCTCCCCCTTGGGTATTATATAGGTACTTAGGATTAGTTTGCATATAGTCACGAAATTGCTCTGAAATCAAGAGTGCAATGGCACGAGCAATTAGAAGAACTTAATTAGCACATCAAGACTTTTTTGTTACCTGAAAGGTTGTCATACTATTAATTTGTTTTCGCCACAATTTGCAAAATATCTGTACTCAAGCTTGATATTTTGCCCGCTTCAGCAAGGAATTTTGGGAGGCTCCTCAGCCTCTTTTGAGGATATTTATTAATAATATGCCTAGTTCTATTAGTAGGTACGAATTCAATACTAGTTACCCTTTTCTATCTATATATAAAGAGGAGTAACTTGTTTTCTTTTAATTCTCCTTGCTCTGATTAACTTGAATGGCTCCTTACGGCTCTAATAGTTTGATACACTCATCTTTCATTTATAAAATTTTATAAGTATTTATACTTATATACAGATAGGTAGTACTAGGGAAAAGTACTATTCTTGATTTTAGTGTATACAATAGGCAACTTTCTATTAATATTGTGCATTATATTCATGCTTAACGAGATTCGGATACAAAATACAAATTGTTAATCACACCTTCCAAAAAGCTATTTCGCACATAAGACTAGTGACTATCAAATTCCTTCTTATAAGAAATATTGCCAATCCTGATGTGTCCTTTCCCTCTGTAAAATATTGCATTGTACGATAGTAATAAAAAATAAAAAATCGCAAGTTTATTTCAATATAAACATGAGGTTTCTCACACTCCTTTTCATTGACATAACTATATTCATATTGCATATTATATTTTTTGGAATACATATTGTATTAAGTCTGACATAAACTGCACACAAAATTAATTGTTAAATTTCAAAGTTAAAATTCATCCATTTGTTGATTCTTTTTTCAGGATGAACCTCAACATCGACCGAATGGCCTCGGCGGAGAATACCAAGATCATTCTCATGGGCGCTATCGCCGATCAACCTCGTCGGTGACTGCCAAACAATCTTACAAGGACCAAGACCTTCTGGCTGATGGAACAGATGAACATCCTTATTGGGAAATGCCCAATCCCTACATTGTTTTTGACACGTACAAAACGGGAAGGTCAAGTCAAGAGATATCTCCATATGCCCCATCAGGAGGAGCCCATGTTTATGCCCCACACACTCATTCAGCAGTGACATCGTCTTCGACCTCTTCCGCAAACAACGGTTTAGGAAATATTTCTTTTCTGGATCCTGAGGGGGGAGAACAACGTTTTTTCCCAACATTCCCCGCACCCGGCCCGTTTCTTGGAGCTGCATTTGGACCAGGATCAAGACCTCCACTCTTCCCTGGACCTTCGGCAAACAGATCCCCCTCAAGATTCCATCCTCAATTCGGCCCCAAGTTCACTCCTCCAATTCCAGCCAATCGAGGTCCAAGCATTTACTCATCAGAGAGTCACGATAGGTTCCAGGATAATAACCTTTTAGGTTCGGGGAATTTCGAAGTAGTCCGAGGTGGAACATATTACGAGGATGATGATGGAGGGTTCCATGGAGGGGGCGGTGGAGGTGGCTTCCACGATCATGAGGATGCGGATTATTTCCACCCACACCACAATGGACACACCTCACCCGGAAGTTATCGAATCCCTGGACAAGATTTCTTCTCCAATTTCCGTGATTTTGCCGATATTTCACCTCCAAGATCATTCTCTCACAATCATGAAACTCTCTATCCTAGCCACCATATCCATCAACAGGCATCTTCTTCATTAGCCAGGGCAGACATAGCACCCCCAAGAAATATCTTGGAAAAACTTGAAAGCTCAGATTCATCTCCAGTTCATCAAACTCTTATCGAGAGTGATGACCCTATGATGGCAACATTTTAAATGCACAGTGATTTAATTAAGTCTCTTTAATATGTTATTTATACTTTTTATGGACATTTGCTTCCATCAGAGCATCCCCCTTGCATTATGTAAAATTAATAATTGATACTTTTTATATTCACAATCTCACAAATTCACATTCATAAATGTAGACTTTTGGATAATTCATAATTCCCTTTTTGCCATTCCTCTTATTATCAAATATAAGTATATAACAATTACTAACTTTTAAGTAACTTATGACTTATAAGTATTGCGAGTCTGCGATCATACGTATTACTCAATTAGGGTAAATAAATTACAATATCTGATTTTCCTTAATACTTTAAGTTTAGCCAGTCGAGTCCCAGAAAAGCTGAAAGGACATGAATAAATTTCATACAAGGAATGACAACTTAATATTCGAGCTAGCCATAAATCATATAATATGTGATTGATCAGTTAGCTTTTAACAGAAATATAGAGACGAAATATTTTGCATATTACGGTTACAAACAGTTCATCAAACTTGCAAAAATATTGAATTAGGAGATGAATTCCTTTTTTTATTGTTATCGCTTTTAACTTATAGGTTAATTTTATATATTATATACATATATCGCAAAAGATTTAATTTTAGGAGTTAAAATGATATGAAAGGATTTATAGAAGATACTTATATATGAATTTTGAAAAAATGCGTTAATTTTATAGATTGTAAATGTTTATGAAGATAACTGATAATTTATCAGTGATAAACCTGAATAGAGTAAATAGTAATACTATATATAATACAATATATAAGTAGTATTAATATATGTACTTTTATTAATGATTTAATCTTAAACATTTCCACATGTTTTTTATGTAATACAATACAATAATTTGAACCTTTTGTTAAATTGACGCTTCTTACCAAAACCGTTGAATTTCATCTTAGGACTTAGGAATCATTAGGTAATTATTGTAATACGCTCTTACCTGAAATTAAAGTCTTTAAATATTTCAATATATTCAAATATTTTATTATGTACATATCCATTCATATGTAGAGGAATAAAAATAAATACTTTTTTCTACCACAATTATTATAATAATTATCTTGTGATTGCATTATAATATTTTAAATTTTTTTTGCTCATTTTGATTTTTGATTGAACTTCATATTGGGGCGTTTCGAGAGTTTAATAAAAGCTGAACCTTAAAAGCCAGCCAAGTCTATTTCTTCATGAAAGTTACACAAGCAGTATTATTTTGAATTTGTGGGTATAAATTAAATTAATTGTTTTTAATCATAATTGTCTACTTAATAATTTCAAGCGAATCCAGTCTTTGAATCTACGATAGCTGCAAAGTTTACTCATATTGCAAACTTTAAAAAATCGAGGAAAATGTCGGGTGGTGTAAGTCCTCGAAGATCCCTGAGTGACCTCGATTGTGACGATGAATTAGCAGAGCTTTACGGTCGGAAGGAGATGTCGAGGGATGTCACGGATGACGAGGACACGGAGGATGCCAGTGAAAGCGGAAGTCACCAACAGGAGGAATTTACTGAAATAAAAGAGCAGTAAGTATCCCTGTTCTAATTAAAGTTCATTTACATTGCAGGTTTAAATTTCAATTGTTACCTAATTTTTTTATAGGGCGTATTATGACAAGTTGAATATTCTCAAATCACTTCTCAAACAGCTGGAACAGAGGACTCATCCAGAATACATAAAAAAGCTCCAAAAGATTGACAGAGCTTGTAAAGAAAGGTATTCAATAATTTTGAATTTGATAAAGTAGTGTGTACTTACTACTTTGGGATTCATTTATAATTAATTTCATATTTAATTTTAGGAAAAAGATCAACGAAGCTTGGAGGAATTACGAGATTGAATGCATCGATCGAGATTACATGAATGAGAAGAAGGCAGCTTTGAGAGAGTTTGAGGATAAAAAGATTGAATTGAGGGAGAACCTCATCTCCGAATTGGAGGACAAGAAGAAAACAATAGAGTCTGAGCGTCATTCCCTCGAATTAATAAATGACACTGCTGAGGTGAAGACCGTATCGACCAGGAAGTTGAGACGAAGACCAAATGAACCAGTGCCTCTTCCAGAAAAGCGACGAAAGGCTCCACAATCTCAAATCGTGTTCCTCCTCGATGAGCGTGAGATTGATGATGATCTCAGGATTATTACAAAAGGAAAAATGCCTGGACATATGAAGAAGCAAGGTAATTGTTTGAGCTACAAATTGTATTTTATTGATTATTACTTTAACAAAATATATTGATTTAAATTGGATTAATTCCTTTTTTAGCTGCATATGACCGATTTAATGCTCACGATATGATGGATTCCCACCTAACTGATATAAGAATCGAGGATGGAAAGCTCTTTTATGAGAAAAAATGGTATATATAATCATTTTTCTCTCTTATATAAATATTTAAAAAAATTACTAAGATCAACTGAACTTCAATTTAAAATTTAAAAGGTTCCATCGTGGCCAGCCTATATTCGTAGAAGGAAAAGATATGCCCCGAACAAGTGGTGTAATTAGCGCTATTAGTATAGACACGGTAAGCATTCCGACTTTAAACTTGTTTTAATACCAATTAATAACTATACTTTTCAATCATAGATTTGGGTGAGAAAGCTAGGTGATCAAGTAAAGTTTCGAGTGCCGCTCTCGCAAATTATTCAGGGGAAATATGCAATCAAGAGAAGAGCGTAATTAATATATTTTAGATATATATATAGCTCCTTGACATTTATTAGGGCATCAAACCCCGGTTGGGGAGGGAATTTAACCCCAGAGGATACTCGGGGGACAGAGAAAAATGATTCGAGCTTAGATGATACGAGCTCAAATCCCAATCGTATCCTCTAAAGAGAATTCCTTGTGAAAGCTTTTATAAAAAACTCCTGTCTTTACTATTAATAACATTAAAACTTTTCTAAGATTCTATCCTTTGACCTGACTAAATTGTAAATCTTAAGGTCATTGCCATTATTATTAAATCAAAATCCCTACCTCAGGAATAACTATTACCGGATGATTCCGGGAGTTGATGCCTTACTAAATACATCTGATATATTTTACTCCACACACAGTATACCCGTATACACGATAGATTAGCGTTTATTATAAATTCAAAAATGAATTAATTAATGATCGCGTCTACAAGTTGTATTCGTCGCAGTTTAATCTTCAAGTTCTTTTAGAATAGAAATTAGAACTAGATCTTTATTAGGCTATATCATAGATCATTAGCCTTAATTTACCTACACACTACTTTATTCACTTGTATTATCGTATGATAATTACAATTAACTTGAGAAATTATTATTATGAAAACTTTTCTGACAGATTGTTCAATTTTCTGTACATAAATAATAATAATATAAATATAAGTTCTCAAATAATTTACTGTCTTGTTATTTTGTACATTTCTTACAATAAAAATAAAAATTGATTAAAAATTTTCGAATAATTAATCGAATTAATTTTTAAAGCGTTTATCCACATTTATAATTTTGGAATACATTGTATATTCCACTTATCCTTAATATAAATCCTGATATGGCTAGCTTCAAATTCAAAACTCGCTTCGATTCAAAATATTTGATTTTTCAAATATTTGCTAAGCAGATCCAATCTAATTGCAAAATAATTTTGTAATTAAATTATATTATTTTTAAATCTAATAAGTAGTGAATTATTATTAAATATAGCATTTAATCTTTCGAGAATAGTTTAAATTGTTTGCAAGGAATGGTCCTAGAAATTCTGATTTAAGATTTTTAAGAAGATTGACGGAAAGTGGACTTGAATTTGAATCAAAAAATATTTGAAAGGTACTCTAATTAAGAATTTTATAACAAATTCTAACTTAATTAGTAAATTCGCTCCACTCTAATATTAGGTATATGGGGGAGATGAAATAATGCTAGTGCAATGCTTAATTGATACCATGCTATAATTTGATTATTTAAATTTTGAAATTTGAATTTGTTTTATAGTATTTCAGATTCCAGAATTGATCTGCAATTATCTCAGAAAGATGAATCGTGAAGAAAAGCAATTAGAGTTGGCTGCTGATATTATGCTTCAAAGGGTGAACGAAATGAAAGCATCCCTATCCTCCCTAATTATGAAGCTCGAGAATGAAAGTCAAAATATTAATTTCCCCGTGTTTCTGGATTCATATGCTGTCATTTCTGGACAGGTGTGATCATATTCATCCTATATCATAAATTGTATCAAATGGAATTAGCTAACCTTAAATTCTTTTGATTTTGCAGATGAATTCATTGATGAGACTATTGAGATCTGATAAAGTGCCATCTCTAAAAAGTTTAACGGTTCTCCCACTATCTTTAAAGTAATTAGAATATTTCTTAATTAATAATTATACTCAACATTAAATTACTGCTTATTTTCTATGCCTATGAAGCCCGGAGAAGGATCCAGTTTTAGTACAGGCTACAGAAGGGCGTCTTCAATTCTTCAACCATGAGGTTAAGATTTACATGAGCTTAGATAATTCTAATTGTATAATGTAATTAATATAGTATAATTAATGTCATTTAATTATCACTCTAAGGTGGTCCCTGATTATCTAAGAACAAAACCAGACCCAGAAGTTGAATCTAAGCATACTCAAATTGAAATGCGAGCCAACCAATCCAATCAAGAAACGATTGGGGTAAGACCAACCTTCGAATTTTAGGTTTATTTCAATTCTACCATCTTTTGCTTTTCAGAAACAAGCTGCTTCACTCACAAAGATGGCCAATCATATTCTTGACGTGATTAACACGGCTCGAGAAGATTGGGAGGCGAGCGATAGAGGCATTCTTCCTTCGACAAGTTCTCCAGCGGACACACAAGAGCTTGTCAATGCATTACATACTGGAAAAGCCTTTAGAAATATTATGCCTGCTCGTGCGGCTCAACAACAATCCTCTGCTCCTCCTCCACAAGGCAAACTTGGTAATTTTGGATATATTCATAAAATGAAGCGAATTTTAATATGTGACTTTTTCTATTAAAAATAGTAACTTCCAAAGCCCCTGGGCCCATAAAGACAAACATCAAATCTCAGGCCCATCCATACTCCAGATGAGAAAACTAGCTGTATAAATCCAATTTATAAAATTTACATACTTTTATTTAGCGTTTCATGCTATTTGTATTTGAAATTTCAAGAGCCTTCATTCTATTCAAATAACTTTTAAGCATTTTCTACATGAATGCAACTTTTGAATGTATTTAATATCCCTTTTGTATACCATGTTGATCCAGCGGCCCAGCCCTATTGATATACTTTGGATAGAATACTGGCTCTTTTTCAAAATATTGAGGTGAAGGATTTTATTGATTACTTATTCATGTGAATTTATACCTTCAGTATAAGTCTAGGCATATCACGCAAAAGCTTAAATGTCAAATTAAATGCTTCAAATACAATTTAAAGTGAATGAATATGAATAAAAAATTGGTTATATAATTGATTGGGATATTAAATGTCACTGGAAAAATTAGGCTATATAGTATATGGGCCTATCATTTAATTAACTCGTAAAATATTCTCTAATATAATCTACAGATATTGTATTTGTGAGTCATTTGATACCAACCCAATATTGAATGCTTTATTTTGCTTAATAATACCGTTTTGGGGGGTTCTATCTTTCTGGGAATCCGTGCTATGCACGATAGTAGTAGTACGTGTACTTGTGGTACGAGTACAATACTATACTGTATAGGGTAAAGGAAATCATTTCAATGTACTACATATTCTCAGTATTTTTAAAGAGGACATTGTTTGTAGTAGCATGTAATTGTCTAATTACAATGCAAGGAAGGTAATTCTGGAGAACAATGATGTAATTATATAAAGTGTATTAACATTTGAACGCCAAAGAAAGAACAAAAGGTTGATTTTGGAAATGCGCATAAATCAGTACGGATAGTATCAAATATAATATAAATATTGGGTTATTTTTAAGCTGGCAATGATTTTCATACACAATATCCTCAATTTCCCTCGTTGTAGTACATAGGTATGTACTATTAGTAAATATGTAGTATGTAGGTAGGTACAATACCTCGAATATAAACGTTTGTTTATTATAATTTTCATTCTTTTCAAGTTTTAAATGCTAAATGGTCAGGTTTGTTTGTTCAGGTTTGGTTTTAACTTGAGATGATTTTTTTTGGCTAAAGTATCCTGTATGCTTTATTTATTTGTATTAAGGACAAAAGGAAAATCCAAAATATATATATAGGATTAAAATAGGAAAGATTCTTAACCTGGAAATCTTTCCAAAGCTAAGCAGAGTATGAATTTGGGAGCCATAAAAGCGACGATTGTAAGTTAATGGAACCGGAGGAAATGGAAAGGAAATTGTAATACTATAGTATACTACTAGTACTTGGGATTAATATTACAGTGTACTTACTAGCTTATACAGAGAGTAAGATATACTACAATATGTATGCAAAATAGAGGAAATTTAGACACATGCATGCAAAAATTAATGCATGTATTATGCATATATTGCATGAATACATACTTACTACCTATAGATATCGTATGTAGATACATACATAGGTATATGCGAAGAACAATTAGATAGGTAGGCATATATTGATTTAATGTATAAAGCCCATTAAGGCATTTATTTACCCTGCTACTGATAGTAGGAACACAATATTCTAGACCTATTTGACCATCCTCATCGCGTCGTGGTTATCGGTTCGGTTTCGTGGCCAATTCGTCAATTGGTTTGAACATGAAGGCTGATAGACAAACTGGATAGAATAATAGATTGGGATTGGCCCCACAAAAAAGGGAGTAGGTAATTTGAACCCTTTATTTGATGGGGTTTCTGAAAAACATTTTTGAAGCATTTAGCTTATACAAATATGCATTATACAATATTATAATCTATAGTATGTATGCCTCGTGTAGTCCACCAAGTTGAATGTCAGAGGTCAATGCAGGAAGCAAAGGTATTTTAGTTTTTAAACGAAAAAGATTAGAAATAATCTTTTACATATTGACTCTTCCTTTACATATTGGTCATGGATGATGGGATTGGATGCTGATAACTAATTTACCCAACCTCATTAACACATGATTATCACTTGGATGAATGTATCATTCAATTCTCCGAACCTACACCATGCTAATGAGTTATGATTCATTAATTTATATCTTTACTCATGCCCATTATTTACAGAATATAATAGGTCTAAATAAGTGCTCGATAAGTGAAGAAATATAGATAAAGGAAGTGACATTACATTTCTAAACTTAAGCTACACAGGGTGTTACGAATAATATATGTATGTATGTAGTACAATATTACAATGCATAGGTATATTTCTAATTTACTCTCATCATACATAACTTATAAGAAGTGCGATATATTATTTGCAGATACCCAAATATCACACCTTTCTTTCGCTGATAGATAATATAGGTAATCAAACTATTACGATATTTAAGTAAGGGGAGTGGATTTCGTGTTTAGCCCCAAATTAGAGGAAGTTTTCGGGGCTGCTTCCCTCAACTCATTAAATTGTAATATACTTTGTAGTAAACTGCCGAAAACATATCCAGTTAGATATATACGAAACGGAAATGAGTCGGTTTATTTTAATAAAATAATAATATAGAATGGAGCTCTTGGAAAAAAAATCTTTCTGAGAATCATAAAATTAGGAATTTGTAAGCAACTCGCCCACTAAATATTATTATTAAGGCACTGTTCCCAACTCATCGTCAGTACTCGAGAGAAAGAGATGTTTTAACTAAAAAAGTATTCTATTTCAAAAAGAAACGAGAAATTTTTTATGTTATAATAATATCGTTATTACTAATTCTAAGTTAAATACTTATAGTAGTACATACGAATGATTAATCTTATGTGAGAACATTTTAAATTCTTCATTTACACGGAAATGGTATTAGCGGCCTATAAGAGATATCATATATTTATAATTTATATGCAATATACAATATATGTACTAATCCTAAGGATAAGTATTACATACAAATACAATGGAATTTATGAGGAAGCATTTTAATATTATTAGGTACTATCCAGATTCCAAATATGATTCATTTCATTCTGACTTCACAAATTACTGATTATGTAAACTTTACGATAACAAGGGTTTTAATTACAATTATATATTCTGGCATTTATAGACATTTAGCAAATGGATGGAATTTTGCATTCCATAATATCTACGATAATATTAGGGATAGTGTAAAGAGGCCACTTAAGCTTTAAAATATATTACTACATATATTAAAATACAAGTGATTGAAAAATAGCATTTAAAAATGGTGACAGACTACAAGCTAATAATCCTAGCTCTTGGGCTGATGTTCGATATACCTACCTATTATTGTAGAATTAGAGATTAGAATCAGTATGGCATATGCACTGTACTTACAAGTGTTTGCATTTAATTATCGTTCAGAATGATCATTCAGGGTCTGAATTTCTGCTATTCGAATTTTAGAATGCAGAGTGCTTTAATCAATAATTTTTCATTGAAAGTTAATTAAATTAAAAATTTTAAAACTTGAAACTTGAAGGACGCCAAAAGAAACGTTTTTCAGGAGGCCTCTAAATGCTATGGATTAATACGCCAAATTCAAAAGGGTTTTTTAGACTTTAGTGTCATACGGAACCCCCATGTATTAAAGTGACCAGTGAGGCTCCGAAAGGCGTGCAACATTGATTTTTGTAGTTCGATTATTAAAATTATAGGAAGACAGATGAGTCTTGTACTGAAAGGTCAATCAGTGAGATTCCCAATAATCCAAATATCCATCCCCTGGTGAAACCTTAATAAGAAACACATTCGGCGCGGTGTCAAAATTGTCAGACTTGAAGGCAAAGCATTAATATTTTAACTTTTTAAGTGGCTGGATTCCAGAATTTATAATTACTCTAATTAATTCATAATGATATTTATGAATTAATGTATTAGTGACAATTATCACATTGTGTTCAAAGTGTTTTCAAAATTGACAATATATAATACAAAGTATTAATTGATATTTGGTATACTCCTGAGACTGTGAGACCCGTGGGGCCGTGACATCACCCCAGCCCTTGAGTCTCGACTTTTAGCTTAAAGTCACATTGGCAAGTAAGTAATAATTTTAAAATTTAAATCAATTTATATGAATCTTAAATTATGTTAATTATAATTTTAAGATTTAAATTTTATTTTAGATTTTGAACCAATTTCGAGCTTTTGATTGCCGTTACATATTTAATTCTTCATTCTCAAAGGTATGTCAATTATAATTTAAATATTATTTTTCAATATTACAAAAAATTTTAAATAAAAGAAAGTAGAAGGAACCTTCTAATTTCTTTGATTTAAAATTTAAATATTAAATCAAATTTTCAATCAAAATTCAATTGCCAATTAACTTTTATGAGTCCTATTTCTTAATAAGAAAGCTACTTGAGAATTTAAATTCAGGATCTCTCAAAGTGATCAATCTATTTGTTCAAGTAAAGAGCTACTACTTGTAGTATGGTAAAGCTTATTTACTCTTGACTAATGCAAACTATTGTTATTTTTTCTAGGTTTTACTACGTACTGGAAACTGGAAGACCTGCTTGCTAATACCATTTGATTACCCACCTACCTTTAAAGTTTAAGCACTTTGTGCATTGCATAGGGAGATACTGGTAGTGAGCGCAAGACCTTTGGATTAGTCAGAGGAGTCTAAACAAACTACAAACTCAACTCGTACAGTCAGTTATCAACCGAGCCCGAGAAGCACCAACTAACATCCACGATCAATTCACATCAAATTCAAACTCCTCATGAATATTTCTTTTTCTATTCCTCATCGCAAATCCTTTATCAAATAATTACATGTGGTACTCTGTGAGATAAAGGGATAGGACAAGCCCTTATCGGTGACAAAGCTGATAGGTCACCATCCGAATCACGGATGGGCGATGATGTCCACATTAATCTATACCATTCATGGATTTGCTATATTTTTCTTCACATTTTGGAGTGGAATGTGGCTCCTGCATCTTTTTGCCTTATTCTGGTGGTAAGTACCTCCCATTAATCAATAACTATTAAATTTTGGGCAAGTTGAAGCCCTTATTTATCCAACTTTGAAAGTGGCCCAGATTCATTTATTGAATTTAGGACAGAGAAATTGCAGTACATAATTTCCTGAAAAAAATGCCGGGAATTTGGGATATGCCGACAATTTATATAAATATGGTTAAGTTTAGTTAAAAGTTTATTTCAAGTTATTCTCCGGAGCCCTTAAATATCCAACTTTATTTTAACCCCCTTTAGTGTCGTGATATATCAGAGGAAATATATTCTAAAACAGTTTTAAATTAGGGTGTGTCACGCTTTTGCATACATATGTGCATAGCATTAATCATTAGTAAAACAATAATGTAAAACAATGTGTAAAGACTAGTCCAAGACCTGTGAAAGTTTTTAAATGGATAGACGGTTTTAATGTATTAATTAATTCATATTTGAAGATTTTTATCATTTTAATAAGTAAAATATTAAATATACGTTTCATAATAGATATTATAATCCGATTTGGATATATAATACATAAAACATTTCTAGCTAAATTAAGTTTGCAATTTGTCAAATTGATCTAACTTGTATTTATTTTAATGTGTATTGATTCAAAGATTTATAGTGGAATCTTTTATGTAAAGAAAGCCATTCAATCCCAATATACCCAGTATACATACTATGTACAATATATGCATACTTTTACGATAAAATAATATTACAAAAGGTCCGAGCTTCAATGCGATGAAAATCAATCTTTGGTTATTGGATTGTCCTTCATTTCTCGGTTGGGTTTTGGGCCTCCCATCATTTATCTCTGAACTGCAGGATTGACGATGCTAGATATTTGATTTGACTTTGAGCCCCTGAACCATCAAAATCCAGTTCAAGTAATTTTTTATAGTGCAACATTCCCCTGATTTTTATTTCCAATCAATTGAATTGAGAAGTAATGTATTTATCTCGCTGTATATGACTCATACTCATCTTTTTCCTCTTACCTATCTCGTAGTACCTACCTATATTATTATCTCGGCAGTAGTATACCAACCTAATTTTTATTTATTCGAGCGTTATCATTCTTTTGATAAATAAAAAGGGAACAATACAATGAGTAAAATTAGTAATTGGACTCTTGGAGTCATTTTATTTGTATTACATTGAGCATATGAAAGAGATTATGTCAATTCATTTCAATTTATTAATGTAATTGAATACTCTGCGGATGGTTATTGAAATTATGACCCTTTTAATATTATTAGAAAATGCAATAATAAATAGGAAATGTGTAACTAATATGAAATTATGAATCTAAAAAGTATATCCTTCTTTCAGCCAATGGAGACTTAATCGAAAAAAGAATCGCAATCCAGAAGAAGATCCTCTTTCCAGGTGTTACAGTCATCAAGCCCTTAGTTGGAATAGACTCGAACTTACAATCCAACTTGGAAACATTCTTTACTCTAGAATATCCAACAAATAAGGTAATTTTTATTTCCCACACATCCCCCCCCTCCCCCTCCTTTTAAATCCTTGTTATTTAGGATAAATATGTAGATATATGCAAGTATTTGCATAAGAATTTAAGGATTTTAAACTTTTTGCACCTTAATTTTAATGTTCTCAGCATATGCGGGATACACAGAGAATATTAAATGGTTTAAGTGATCTTTTTACCTGTACAAATGCAATAATTAAGGATGGAGTAATTTTTTATCAGATAAGAATTCGAGATAAAGGGACAAGACTCGAGAGAGAGGAAACACGTTGCAGACATTTCACTATTATCGATATCCGTCATACTATTCGAATAATAAAGAATTAAATAAAGTAGTAAAAAGAATATATACATAAATTATCCCGGGATGAATATTAGATGTGAGGTCGATGAGACATCAATTGTAAAACAATAGTCAAAACCCGCTGGTCTACTGCAGCTGAGACTTTAATATTTAATTCTGCACTGGCTGTGCAAATTCAATCAAATCAATATTTCCAATAGACCATAGGATATCTATGTATTAGGATATTATAAGGATGCTTGGAATGCTACTCAGAGCTAGCTAATAAAATGGGGAAAAATATGATTCACATCTTCATTAACCAATATATTTATCTTTTTTCTTTGCAGTTCGAACTCCTCTTTTGTGTTCATGATAAAAATGACCCAGCAATAGCTATAGTCCAGGGACTTCAAAACAAGTATCCGAACATTGATTCACTTCTCTTCATTGGTAAGCCTAAACACACTGGAATTTGGCCCTTGTCCAGGTTTAGAACGATCAGACTGCCACAAATTGCTATCCTTTTTAAAAATCGCTTAGATTCAATAGATGTACCATGTAAAAGAATGTTTAATTCGATTGAAAGAGTACAATTTGGTTCATTTCATTGTGTTCCCACACAGGAGGAGGAAAAGTTGGAGTCAACCCAAAAATAAATAACATGCAACCCGCCTATGAGGCTGCAAAACATGAGCTGGTACTCATCTCGGATAGCGGAATTAGAAGTAAGTTAAATCGGTTAAAATGTATTTTGTAAATAAGCAATTTAATACAATTCATTTATTTTATAGTGAAAGCAGATACTCTTTCGGACATGGCCTCTTTCATGGGAGAAAAAATAGGTTTGTAGTATTACTGACAATACAATAGCAATCATATGCATTCTATTATATTTTATCGTTACTTTATATTCAAATTAGGATTAGTTCACCAAATGCCTTTTACCTGTGACCGTAAAGGTTTTCCTTCAGTTGTAGAAAAAGTAAGATTTTAAGAAATATACTTTTTATAATCCTAATGAAAATCTACTACTCGTATAATCTTCTTTTTTAAATTATTTGCAAAATGTTCATTATTCAATCTTTTGAATTTTCCCCATATAGATTTACTTTGGAACAGCTCATGCCCGCATCTATTTGAATGCAGATATAATAGGTGTTAACTGTGCGACTGGAATGTCTGCCTTAATGAGAAAAAAAGTACTTGATGATGTGAGTCTCAACTTGCAATTTATTAAATTACATTCACATATTAATTGGGCTATTCCCCTCCTTTCTTTAGGCTGGTGGGATTAAAGCTTTTGGATCTTATCTAGCAGAAGGTATACAGAATCAGATTTCTTGGATATATCGATTATTCTACCTAATTTAATGATCCTAATTAACTTTTTCTTTTTCCTCATTCCCCTCGTCTTTCCAGATTATTTCTTTGCAAAAGAGATTACCGACAGAGGTTGGAAATTATCCATATCTAGTCAGCCAGGTAAGAGATCATACTTTGAATAATAACTCTAGTTAAAGTTTATCAATTCCTTTTTTCTGCAGCATGGCAAAATTCTGGCGTCTGTGATATTCAATCTTTTCAAGCAAGAATTTCCAGGTACTTTTTGAACACGATTTTTAAAAAGATCGATTACTCTCCTCTAAAAAGTCTGGATGTTCATTAATTATTCATTGGACTTTGTTTGTAATCATTAATTCAGATGGGCCAAGTTGCGTTTTGCAATGGTACCATTTACAATGGTTTTGGAGCCATTCACGGAATGTATGCTGTTGGGAATATGTGGTTCAATCGCCACCAATATTCTCTTCCATTGGGACCCCATTGCTGTCTTTCTCGTCCACTTGCTCACTTGGTGTATCTTGGATTGGTTTCTTTTGCGTAGTGTCCAGGTACTTTCTATCCATTAATGATTATCGAAAGATCAATAACTATTTTTTTTCTCATTAGAATGGAAGTCTCCCCTTTACCAAGTTTGAATATGTCATGGGTTGGCTGTTTCGTGAAATCTCTGCCCCTTTCATCTACTCTCATTCCTTATTATGTCCTGAAATTCGATGGAGAGACGGCTGTTATCGGCTCACATGGGGCGGCCGTGTGGAAGAGATAAAGCCAAAAGTCAAATTATGAGGACTCGACTGGAGATATTTTTGAAAATTTCAATTGAGCAAAAATGCTTCTACTAACATATAAAGTATATAATTATGATAATTGATAAAAAGTATTACAAATTATACTTTTTACTAAACTAATGCCAGGTAAAAGCCATAATAAGATATTGGACTGAAACCTGAAATCAAAGGGTTTCTCAGATCCTTTATTTTAGCCTTGTAAAACAATGAAAATCATTTCAGAGTGCAGAAATCGGAGATTGAAAGAGCTACTTGAAAAGAACATTCTGAGAATCTGATCTCTTATTATAACAACAAAGTAAAATAGTAGTTTTCCAAGAGAAAGGGATGACGAATATGCAATTTCAAGCAATAATTGAATTTCAAGATTACGACAGCCTGAAGTTCAGGAATAATGGACGAATATGACTCCAATGCAATGAAATCTCATATAAATGCTATTAAAGCATAATTTTGTCATTTGATCGTTTGCGTCTTCTTTGTTCCCCCATAATTTGATTTACAAAAGATTGCCCTTTTTGATTTTAGATAAATCTAAATTTCTAAACTCGTCTCATAAATGAATGTTTTGTTGAAAGATTTAAATTTTAAATTAAAAAAAGTTATATTATCATGAATGCTCTTTTATCACAAGTCTATATGATTGTTTTGATGAAATTCCGATTGTAAGTAAAGATACATACAAATGCGAGAGTTTAATATTGTTTGAATGTAGGAATGTTTATTATTAAATTTGTAAGTCATTTTGTGACTACCTAATCCTTGTATAGTACCTTAGTTGTATGCATACTACGATATCTAATCATTTTTATGATATTTACCAATATTTACCATAAACTGGTATGTTTTCCCAACAACTCGGCTCTCTTATATCATTGATATGTAACGCCAGCATATATATATATATATTATTTAATACATTTGCTATATATTTTAATGCTAATTATTAATTAAGAAAAATTATTTAAATACAGGTAGTTATTTTGTAACTTACCTACATCTTACATATGTATCCCTTGATGTACAAAGAACCTTGCAAGATTGTAGTAAATTTAGTACGAAAATATATTATCACATTTATAAATTAGATTGAGATAACCCAAAGGTTTAATTAGCATAAAAAACTCTCCTAATAGTTTGTTTCTGGTTCTTAGCATATCCCCTATTTTAAAACATCTCAATTACATCATGTAGATATTGACCTTACTTATTAATATTGTTACCAAAATAATATATCTAATCTTGTTTAAAATTTAATATACCCTTATTAATTACCGTTTACTATTTAGCCATTTACTAATAATTTCTTTTCTTAATTTATTTATTAAACCCTGTACATATCGTATATAGTATTTTGATTGTTATACCTGTATTATGTATGTGTTGATTATTCTTCCCTTACCACTTGGCAGATCAAATATCAAATAATTATTACAAGTTAATATCGTATTTATAGGTACACCGTACAGCCATTTCAAAAATTATGTTTAATTGAGCAGTAAGAAGATTGTACAAAATTGTAAGAATTCTTTTTTTGCGCCATTCACCATAATAGATTGTAATTTATTTAACTGTCAAACCATTTTGACAAAATTGTTATTTTTTAAATATCCAAAATTGAAGAATAAAAATTGTTTGCTGACAAATTGTCGTAATAACGTAGACTCTAGTTCATGATGATAATTAGGTAGATATTATGCACATACATATTACTTAGGTACTGAGCTAGTATTATAATAGAATAAATACATATTGCTCGTAGTACTCGTATCTATTACCAATAGTATTTAACTAATTTATAATAATTACTAATATTTTTCATAAAATATAATGATATTAATTAAAATGCACCCTTTAATTTTAACAATTAATAATTATAAAAATAAAGAGTAACGTTAGGCCAGAAGCATTCACTCATCTCAATCGAGTATAGCAAATATTAGCATTTGGCGGCCAGTAAACTTTAAAAATTCAGAAAAACCTGGAAAAAGCTTTTGAAAAATAATTTCCTCTACCACAAATCATTGTTCTTTTGATCTCGTCATTGATCTCATCCATTTGTAAATTAGGTAAGTATAATACTAATTAAATATTAATTATGTAGAATTCTATAAGATCTTTTGTTTTTCGACTTAAATGCCCACGGATAAATTTAAGTTTTTGGACTCGGTTTTTTTTTTCAATTTCCGAATCCTCACGAGTCAGACTGTCACCCCGGCCCATGTTGCTCAGGATCAGAGGAGGAGGAGGAGGGTTTGATAAATAATTCGTGGTTGAGTAAAATTGAAGGTTTCAATCCGTTCTTCAAGCTTCTGAAATTATTTATTAAAATATCTCTTTCTTTGTAAAGTAAGCTGTTAAACTGTTTTAGTGACCTAATATTTTTTTGCATGTGGCTGCCCAGCAGCCGCCGTGTATCAACATGTAAATAATTTATATATATTGATTGAGCAGGAGGTGGTGGTGGTGGTGGTTGAAGATGGGAGGCCTTCACGGGGGATACATTGGATACGTTGGACGAGTAATTGCCCGGTTAAATGGAAGGAGTCGTCATTTCAACGGTTACGCCGCATTTGGCAGACACTTTACCCTTAGTTGTCCCAATTGGGTAAGAATTTAATTTGAATTATACACATGCTACAATTTATAGTACAATATAAGGTATAGTGAAGAATGTCTTGTGACACTGAAAGTGATTTTTCTCAGGAATCGAATGACATTTTATGAACCCTCTCAAATGACAATACTTTTGAATTACAATTTTTCAAGCCATATCTCGTTTAAAACATAATGGGAATTCCATTGGTGTTTTTGTGATTTGTGTTGATTTACAATATAAACAAAAGTGATGTTCAACTTCTTCAGTAGTATTATATTTTAGAGCTCCAAAATCAATCTATTCAAACAACTCTGACTCGAATATCAGTAGGATAAATAATTTATTGATATATTTAGATTTAAAATTTAGATATTAGATATAGAATTTAATCGTTATTAAGTTAACACTAACATTGACCTTGAATTTAAAGCTCTATATAATATTATTTTACATGCTTTTAGAATATCTTATGCACGTGCGTGACTCCAAATGTAATTCCGAATAAGGAATAATGAAATCTGAGGGATTATTTCGAATCAGATAAAGAGTAATATCTAACCTTTAAAGTAAAAAGACCAAACTTATATTATATGAAGCATACAATAATACCAATATCGATATTGTAACATATCTAGATTATATAGAGTTTTTTTTAAATTTATGAGTGGATATATTATACTTATTAGGAATCTAGGATATCGTAGTAATACTAATAAACGTGTAACTAACTACAGATATACTTTAAGGATAGATTATAGGTAATATGAAAAAAATAGTGTAGCAAAAAAGGAGAACTTGTAACTCGACAATAATATTTCCAGCGAGCTCCTACTTAACGTACCTACTTGTGATTTTGAATCATTCATTCCACATCCAACTAACCACCAACTTTATAAGCATCTGTAATATCGAATTGTTCGGCTCAACTAAAATTGACTAAGACTCTCTCTCTTATTGCCTACTTTAAAAAACGAAACATTCACTTTCGAATAAAATCAGAGGTGTGAATTTGTGATTTTTGAAACATTTGACAATGTTTGACCAACAGCAAGAGGACTTTCGGATTGAAAAGGATACCTTTGGGGAGCTCAAAGTCCCCGCTTCAAAGCTATATGGAGCTCAAACCTTACGATCCGTTATCAATTTCCCCATTGGACAAGATACGGAACGAATGCCGGTAAGTAACTTTATTCATGTGTATAATTAAATTTTTAAAATAATGTACTATTTTTTTCATATTTCATATTAAACATCAGCTGCCTGTGATTAAAGGAATGGGGATCCTCAAGAAAGCTGCAGCAATTGTTAATACCGAATTTGGACTTGATAAGAAGGTGGCGGATGCTATTAGTCAAGCTTGTGATGAGGTAATTGTAGTTGCTAGTTTTGCAGTGTACCAAATGAAGCCCCTTTATGTATGTATTTTATTTTATTTTCAGGTCATCAGTGGCAAGTTGTACGAAGATCATTTCCCTCTCGTAATCTGGCAAACTGGCTCTGGAACTCAAACAAATATGAATACGAATGAAGTCATTTCAAACAGGGCTATTCAAATCCTTGGAGGAAAATTGGGCTCAAAAGATCCTGTACATCCAAATGATCATGTCAATATGAGCCAGGTACATTGATTTCCATTTAAGAATATCCTTTAATTTTTTTAAAATTCAATAAATGTAGAGTTCAAATGATACGTTCCCAACTGCAATGCACATTGCTGTAGCTCTTGAAATCAACTCTCATCTTTTACCCAATCTTCAATTGCTTCACGATGTAATTAAAGTTTTAATCACAATTACATATTATATTATTCGGTGTTTAATTGATCTAAATTGTAATATTTTAGGCCCTTGATGCAAAAGCAAAGGAATTTGCAAATATTATTAAAATTGGACGCACACATACTCAGGTAATTTTCCCTTCTCATTTCGTCATGTTAAAAAACAATATGATACCTTCGTTGATTTGATATATATTTTTTGTATTCAATTCAAAGGATGCAACTCCATTGACGCTTGGACAAGAGTTTAGCGGATATGTTCAACAAATGAAGTTTGCTCTTGATCGAGTAAGGGGTACCCTGCCTCGTTTGTATATGCTCGGAATTGGAGGAACTGCTGTTGGGACTGGGTTAAACACTAGGATTGGATTTGATACCAAAATGGCAGCAAAGATTGCCGAATTAACTGGTAAATATATTGGCATATCTAAATATTATATAACCAATAACCAATTTCACAATTAGGCCTCTATATAATATAATACAATACTTGATATTGGCAATTGTATAATGGATTTTTTCTTCATTTCAAGGCCTCCCATTTGTGGCTTGCCCAAATAAGTTTGAAGCCCTCGCTTCTCATGACACAATGGTTGAGGTATCTGGCGCTCTGAATGTTATTGCTTGCTCTTTGATGAAGGTAAAATCCATACATAAAATAAATTATAAGAATTGAGATATATTTTAAATAATACTCCTCAGATTGGAAATGACATCCGGTTTTCTTGCTTCTGGGCCACGATGTGGTTTGGGCGAGCTTTCTCTTCCTGAGAACGAGCCTGGTTCCTCAATTATGCCTGGAAAAGTTAACCCAACCCAATGTGAAGCTATTACAATGGTTGCATGTCAAATTATGGGGAATCATGTGGCTGTGACTGTCGGTGGAAGCAACGGACACTTTGAACTTAATGTGTTTAAACCACTCATGGTTTCCAATGTTCTAAGGTTAGCTAACAAAAAAATTGTATCAAATCATTTCATTATATCCAATCTCAATTCTCTAGATCTATCAAACTGATTGCGGATAGTTCTAAAGCTTTTACCACAAACTGTGTGAACGGAATCGAGGCAAATAAGGACAATATAGCCAAAATCTTGAGAGAATCTCTAATGTTGGTCACTGCATTGAATCCACATATTGGTTATGACAAGGTATGTTTTTTTAATTGGTTTGTGATGTAATTGTTTTAACTCATTTTTATAATCCTTAAGTCTGCTGCTATTGCAAAGAAAGCTCACAAAGAAGGGACGACATTGAAGGAGGCTGCACTTAAGCTTGGCCACCTTACAGAAGAGCAATTCAATAAATGGGTCAAACCTGAGGATATGCTAGGACCAAAATAGCCAGATAATTCATTTTAGCCAGTTCTAAATCTATATAATGAAAAATGTAGACTTTATTCTTCTCGTCATCTCTAAGCTCTTTCCAACATTCATTTAAATAAATTACTTATACAACATTTACAATATAATATTAATGAGTATCTTTAAATTGTAACAAGGAAATTACACCCACATAAGTAAATACGATCAATAAATATATCTGAAATATAGTGCAATTAAAATTGGATCTTTGTGGCTCTACCTACTTTTTTTTGGGCTACGAGTTGTATCTTCTAAACTTTTAATTATTATAATTTCCTACAGAATTATTGAGCTTAACAATTACAAATTACTTTTAATTATTTTTAAATCTGCAACTCAGGATCAGTAGCATATTATATATTACTTGTACTGCAAGGCAGGCCCTGAAATTCCGGTTTCTTTCAATTCCGCCTTTTCCCGCCCTCAAATTCAATCAATATTCGCAACTTTTGTCCGTAGTTTTTAAACCTCTTGAATTAAACTATTAAAAACACCTTCATGATCTAAATCTTTAATTTTATTGTAAAAAACACTACAAATTAAGTTACCCAAATTGGTTATAATTGTGATCTCTTTACAAACAGTTACTCGTCACTCGTCACTGGTATTATTACCGTCTGAAAGTATTTATTTAAAAAAAAGTGATGTTAATTTTCAATTTTTTTTTTTTTTACATTGAAATAGCGACAAATTACCTATTATAATTAATACCTTATTGCATTTGTGAAATTTCAAAAAGTTACCTGCTATCAGCAATTAAAATTAACTTGGACAAAAAGGCCAGCAGTCATCAGGAGCCACAAGAAACCATTGTCATTCGTCACGTAAAATTGCAATTTAGTGTTTTAATACTCGATCGCTCGTATACATCATAATAAGAATCTAATTAAGTTTGCTTAGTCAGGGGGGATTGAAATTGAATAGTATTATAAATAAGATCTCTTTGATTTTATAGTCATATTAAATTTATACCACACGGCACCCCCCAGAATTGATATATATGTATATGTAATACTAATTGTCAATAATGTTCGATATATACAATAATAATAATAATATATACAATATATAGGTTTATATTAACATTAACTATTAACTTTAAATCGATAAGTAAAGAAGTCATCAAGAGCAGAAAGGAGTAGCGCCGGGTGGACTTTCATTCCCCCCTTTTCCATTCATTGCCAATTAAAGGCTATATTTAAATCATGTTAAATGTAGACTGACCATGTTTACATCCAGATTCATTAATATTATATATATAGGCTAATTAATTTCTCCTATATATTTAATACATGCTGAATATCGTAAGTTAGAAAAAAACCCCCTATAAATTTAACTTGATTCATCCGCTGGAACCACCAGATTAATCTCAAATTTAGTTACCCCTTTCATTCTCTTGTTATACGATTTATTTGAAAGTTTTCAAATCTACTCGTACTTTCATTATCTAATTTATACTACACACCTGAAATCGGATAACATTCAGGTTTACTCTCCCAAAGTTCATTACCTAACCTATCAATTAGTTGTATTGTATTGTAATTGTATCGTATTTTAAATTATTGTAATACAATATTTGAATAGCTATTACTTGCTACCTTATTACATGTACTGTAAATTGTTAAACACCAATTGTTGGGATTCTGCATCTTTAATTGATTAAGTTTAAGTTATAATGGAATGACTGTGGAACAGAGTTACCCGAACCTCGATTAACTAATTTTGCGGCGGCGCCGATAAAAAACTTGGACAAATTAAAGTCATTGTTATAGCAACGT
>JAAZTK010000131.1:0-28539 GCA_036507255.1 Megalothorax incertus | reverse complement strand
TTTACGTCTGTTTGCTGTAAGAAAGAAGTCAAACAAAACAACAATCAATAAGCAATCTACGATAACGATATTTGTACTAATTAGGATAAGCTTACAGGGCGTCGAAAATTGTCTGGAATGTTTGCCTCGTAGACTGCTCTTGCTCGTGAATTCCCCATTTGTTGCATCGTCTAGAATGAATCATGAATATATATTATAAAAATTTAATGGAGATATATTGGAGGATTTGATGTCCAAAAAACACTTACAACAACTTGCTCAGGTGTCCAAGAATCTAGATTGACGCTCTTGACCTTTGAAATATGGACACCTAAATTCCTGTGGATGCCTGCACATCTTATACACAAAAATATCCCCAGATTCCAGCTCGCCCATCGGGGTCCCTATTAAATAATTATTAATATAAATTAACACATCATCAATTAAAAATACAATACATACCTTGCTATCGCAGTCTACGCAGTATTTGTTATCGTCATCCCGAAGCATTTCCTATCAATTACATTTAACCAAAATCTTAATTAATGAATCATCTTTAAAATTTTAATTAAAAACTTACATTCAGCATGCTTTGACATTTCTCTTGGACAAGCTTAATCTTTTCTTTTTCAAACTTGCTCATCACGAAAGATTTAAAGCACCCTCGGGTCAAGTCTGAAATCGAATAGGTATAAGGCATAAGATTATAAACTTTAATTAATATTATTTATCTTAAAAATTAATACCTTTTTAATCGGAAATTTTGCCACGGAGCGGCCCGAATTGTCAATCAATCCCGGTAAAAATAGGTGTCCTCAATCAAATTAAACCAGTTCAGTCTTGTGATGATGTGATGATAAATAGATTAACAATTAATTAATTTGTAGCTAATTAGACGTGTTTTAAATCTTATGTCTCAAAAACTTGGAAAGTTTAATAATTAAATAATATATTTTAATAATTTATTATGCGAATTCCGTAAAGGAATGTCCGAATAAAGCGGATATTTGTGAATCTTGTGGAATACTTGTCTAATTAGCGAATATTTGATTAATTAGCTATAAAATTCCTTTAATTAGGTAGAGTAATTAAAGGTGTGTTAATTAATGGATTCGAGACAGATGTGTAAAAATTGATGACTGAGAAATAAATTATAAATGAATCCTCAGGAGTTGAAGACCCAACTGACATCTCTGCACTTTTATAAGCAGTCAAGAGAAAGTCCGGACACTTTGCAGTAAACAATTTCGGAATTTTGCAATTAATTAATTGACATCGTCATCCTGTGGTTTAATTGACTTTACATCTTTACGGTAAGTAAGGCTAGGCAATTACACGTCTTTATTAAAGCTACCACTAATTAGAATTCTAGAGACGTTTTTAATTTGCATCATTTGGTGGTGCTTTCTCTCGCCTCCAAAATAATTTTGTTTGTATTTATTTAAATCAACAGAATTTTTATAATGGCGGATCAACAGCAGTTTTGTCTCCGGTGGAATGATTTCCAGGTAATACTAATTAAGTGCCATATTTTGTATAATTAGGTAATCCCGATTCCAGAGCTAACCCTGTTTTTTTGCAATTTGCAGTCGAATATCGTCACCTGTTTCAAGCACCTTCGAACGGAACGTAGCTTTACAGATGTAACACTTGCGTGTTGATGGACAGGTTAATTTTTTAATTAAATTTAATTAGGTATTTAATTTGAAATTGATTTGTTTATAGACTTGCAAGGCTCACAAAATGGTCCTTTCAGCCTGCAGTCCCTATTTTAAATCTCTTCTTGAGGTAAATATTTTAAAACTATTCAAGAGACATTTTGTGGATAATTAATTAATTAATTGTTACTTAATTTTCAGAATAACCCATCAAAACATCCCATCATCATTCTCAAAGACGTTCCTTTCAATCATCTCCAGTCCATCTTGGAGTTTATGTACGCTGGAGAGGTTAACGTAAGTCTGATTAATTAATGTTTATTTTACAATTTGATTATTTTATTTTAATTAATTTTATACAGGTCCCTCAAGATTCTCTCCCTGCCTTTCTGAAGACGGCAGAGAGGCTCAAAGTCAAAGGACTTACTGAAGTTAAACGGACCACCTAATAAATTAGGGAGTGCAAACACGATTAATTTCAATTCCAACATGGTTCATCTCAAAAATATCATTTTTGTTTACTGATCTACATACAATACCTATTTAGCTGACTCTAAAATATATTATTTGGATTATAATTTTAAATTATTTTTTAAAATGTCTAGTATTTTATTTTATAGATCTAAATCATTGTACATAGGATCTCCTTCCTTTTTTCTCGTTCATGCCGTAGGATTAATTATTATTCTTTGTTAAACATGTTACTTTTATCATTATGATTCATGAATTCCTCACCATTAATTACCTATTTATACTAGCTTAATTTATTAATTAATAATTATTATTACCTCCTACCTACCTATTATGTACTGATAAATACCCCTTTAGACTCATATTAACCATAAATTCATAATTCATAGGTTTTGATAGGATTCCTTTTTTTAAATTTTTGATAGGATTTCGGATTTCCCTATAAGAATTAATTAAGAATACATGTACTACTAGTAGGTTATAGATTTATAAAAGCCATTATAATATGTGGCACTGGCTATAAATATAATTAATGTAATTTTGTCTATTCTAAACACTATTCTTTTTAAATATCTGTTGAAGATAAACCTTGTTTAAATCATTTCCTTTTTGGTGTTGAATAAATCTTGTTTTAAACACATTGTACAATATATACCATGTTCGTTTCATATTTAATCCGTGCCAGGTTTATTCAGGATAATTAATGAAATACTTGCAAAATAGTTAACAATCAGCTATATAGGTATATAATTTTTTAATAGGTAGGAGGTACATATTAAAATATTTAATGTACAACTAAGACCTAGGTATAATATAAATTATAATCTATTCATATTTTCATGTAGGTAATTATTGCAGTGCAGCATAAATCATTAATTTCACATAATAGAATATATGAAATTGCAATTAAGGATAAAAATGCCCAATTGAATCTAATTACATCTAGTAACTCCATTGCATTCATAAAAATAAATAGGGAATTTTTACTTTTTAGTATTTTCCAATTTAAAAATGGGATCTTAAAATTTATTTTTTGGACAGACAGACACATTGTGACATTACCTACATTTGGAACACTTTATAAAATTTGAGGGCCTAATTTCCATTTTTTTTGGTAAAAATTAACACGGCAAGAAAAATAAAATTGAGGGAATTCTTTTTAATTCTTTTGTGCTTTATGTAAATACTCCGTCAGGATGATTCTCGATGATGCCCGCAAATCCCTGTAATAAAAAAAAATTAAATTCGAAGGATTAATACATGACAAAGATCTTTACAATTCAATCCAAATACTAGATATAGAATATCATATTTAATTATAGAGAGAGAAATGTAAGAGGAATAGCACTACTCGACAATAATTAGCTTTTAATGTCAAGCCCTGGTTCCTCTATTTAACTTTTTTAAAAGTTTTAATATGGCACTTTGAAAGAGCCCTTAAACGACCTCAATTGAATTGTACTAAAGATGAACTCAATAGTCTTTGGGTAATTTTGGGCAAGTGCATTTTAATTTTGCAAGTTTTAAATAATTAATTTTAATAAAAAACTAAAATATTGTACCTGACCCCCAGCCGCACAAGCAGTGATGAGACCAAGTCTCTTTTTTTCAAAGATTAACCGATTTGCACATACTGTTGCAATTCTCACACCTGCCAGAAAAAGAGAAGTCCAGAATATAAATATTAAAATTTAAAATAGCAGCTCCTCTAATAAATATAAGTCACCTGTCGCAGCGAATGGATGACCAATTGAAAGGGAACTTCCCCACTGATTGAGCTTGTCCATTGGAATTTGACCCATTTTATAGGGACGTTTAAGTTTATTTTTACAAAAGTAATCCGAGTCTAGGGCTTTAATATTGGCCAGTACTTGTCCCTAATTTAATCAATTCAAATTTAAATAATTCGACTTTTAAAATGGCTATTATTTTAAAGATGTAGTTCTTACAGCAAATGCTTCATGAATCTCCCATACATCAATATCATTTAGGGTTAGCCCAAGTCGGTCGAGGAGTTTGGATGTGGCGTAAGCGGGACCAAGAAGGAGTTCATCTTTAGGATCTTGTGATACAAAGATATAATCTCGAAGATAAGCTTTAGGCTTGAGACCAAGCTCTTTGGCTTTGTCCTCAGATGTGATGAAACAGGCTGAAGCTCCGTCAGTCTATATATTGTACATAAGTAAGTAAGTAGCTTAAGAAATTGCATTTAATTGTATCTACAAAAGAAAAAAAAAATATTACCAAAAAGCTTGAGCTACCAGCGGTGATGGTACCATGTGGTTTTATGAATGCAGGCTTGAGAGTACTAAACTTGTCAAGGGTTGATATACGAACCCCGTTATCCTTCCAGACCATCTTCTTTGCTCCAGGTACTATTTCATTAAAACAATTAATTGATGCATATTTTAAATTCAAAATGGACAATGCAATGTGGCATACCCAAAACTGGGACCATCTCCTTCAGAAACCCCTTTTCAGTAGCAATTTTAGCCATGGTGTGGGATTCGAGAGCATAAGCATCTTGATCCTGCCGTGAAATATCAAATGCTGCTGCTAGACGATCTGCGGAATGACCCATAACCTCCCCCGTGGAAAACTCTGCGATACCTGGTGCCTAGGTATGGTGGAAGGATGCGATAAGAACCATTAAAATGTGCTTCATGTATGTCACTTACATCTGGAGTGAGGTATTCTGGCCTTAGCTCGGTAAACAATTTCCCTTGTTCTGCAATAGTTTTGCACTTGGTGAACCGAACGAGCCATTCTCTCATCGGCCTGGAATGTCTGATTGGGGGATCTGACATGAACTCGACTCCTCCAGCAATACACACATCGTAGACTCCAGCAGCAATGTGCCCCATACCTAAAAATAAAAAGTGAGAGATTATAAACACTTTGTTTTAATTCATGATTACTGATTAGTAAGACTTACAGGCGGTCATAGCTTGATTGGAAGAGATACATGCCATTGTTACAGTGTGAGCGGGTGTTTTATCTGAGAATCCAGCACCAAGAGCCGCCTCTCTCGCCACATTTGCCGTCTTGACCTCTTGGATGACATTGCCCATACAAATGTAGTCTACAAGCTCCTTTGGGATGTCCATCTTGGTTATAAGTCCTCTATAGGTTAAAGTAAATTAATTTAAAATAGCTTAAGCAATGCATACGTCATAGAATACTCACAATAGAGCATATCGAGCCAAGTCATGGGGCATTAAACTGTCCAAAAAAAAACAATTTATTTTTAAATTTTAAAAATTAAATGCAAAATTAAATCTAAAAAAGTCGAATCTTACTTTTTGTAATCCGTTCCAGAGATTAGAAATGGGGTCCTCGCTCCTTCAATCAACACAATGTCCTTGCCCCCGAATTTGGCTAATTGTTTATCTTTTGTTGCTGCTGACAAACATTTTGCTGTTGAGGGTGACAAAAGTTTAATTAAACGCGTGAATTAAATAAAAACAATTCAAATTTTAACAATAAATGTACTTACGAGTAGTTGTCAGTGTCCTAATACCAATACCATGAGATGACCTCTCAAGGGTTCTAATTAATACACTGTGCATTTTGGTGACGGTAGTCCTGCTAATTATTAATTAGAAGGAACAAGTCACGACCAATATTTCAAATTTAATTTTATTTTTGGTATGAATTTTTGAAAATCTTCAAAATACCCAATTTATCCAAAGGATATCAAATTGGATTTATATAGGCTGGTTTCCCAAGAGAATAATGGACACGGAGGCCTGGAGGATTCCTCCTGAGAGACTTGACAGGTGACGAGGAGGAAGTTGAAGGAGGTAGGAGATTGAAGGAGGTCAAAGTCCAATGTCCGGTGTCCAATGTTTTTTTTCTATTTAAATTTTTCAGATTACCCGCCCCGGCTTCGCAATGGGGGAATATGACACATTTTGGAATTTTGAGATTTTTTAAATAAAAAGTATCTCAATTTGAAATTTAATAATTTATTGCATGATTTGTGGTAAAAATCTCATTAATTGACCTCCTGAAATATTCCTATATTAAAATAGGATGAATAATAGGTATGTTTAGCGATGCTTATCTTTAGCCAACCTTCGGGGGCCTTCACCTTCACTCAAGTTTATTATTATTATAGAGATATTCAAATAGCATTAAACATCCTTAATTCAGGAAGGGATGTTGAAAGCAGGCTAGGCGTGAAAAAAGCCCCAAAATTATTGAAATGACTGGCCTTGGAGGGCCAAGCATTCTTCTGTCGTGGACGCGTGGTTAAAATTAAATTCAAGACTCGAAATCCTCATGATTTTAGTGGTTTTAATTGTAGGCTTCATGTCATAAAAGATGTTTTCAAATCTGATAGTGATAAAAAATGTCTTTGTCAATGTCTCCTCCTAAATTCACGATTTTTGTTGGGAAATCACGAAAGGTGCAGAATACATATATTACAGATATTATACAAATTATATTTATAAATACTGTAGTTCCATATTATAATACGGATTATGGATAACTTTATTGTGATTCTATAATAATGGCCCGTAATGAATCATGATATTCTAAAATACTTTTCCACATAGCAGTATAAGGGATCAATATCATGGAGGTATTGCAGGAAGAGATTGAAAATAGATTCAATATACTTTGTTGTATTTATTGTTTTATTGAATCTTTAATGAAGGTGGGTGGTTTTTATTCAGAATTAAGGATGCCATATGAGAATTCTTTGAATATTCATTCATATAGGAAATGTTGGATCTGGTGCAATTAGACAAAAAAACTTACCTTGAACATGTACCACCCAATCCCTTTCAAATCCTACCTTTATAATACAGAATTATAGGATTAGGTATAAAGATCATATAGGCAACATAAGAATTTTTTTATTCACTTCTATGTTTAGAAGCATGTGATGTTTCTTTGAACAAATCATGTATAAAATTGCTTTGTTTCTTAAATCTTATAATAATATTATGCTAAAAAGGCCCTGGTTTGACTCAATCATTTCATTAGGCATTTCACCAATCGAATCCTGTACATAAAACAGTCTTCATTTGAGGTACAATACAAGAAGAATTGCAGAATTACTTAAATCTCTGTAAAAACTTGAGAAGAATTTTATTCGCAACTTGTCGCAATATAGCTCTAATTCTTTTTTGAGCCTATTGAGTACAATATATTAAGCCCCTCTTTATATCCTCCTTGCTACACACATTCTCTTTCTTTAACAATACCCCTGAAGGTCTTGAGACGCTAACACAATCCATGAAATTACCTCGAATTAAGCTACAACTCCAAGTACCAAAAAGTTACAAGACTGCAGGCTCATTGTTAAGAATTTAAAGTAATTTATAATATTATATGTGAGCATTTAAACTTTATTCGTTACGTGGTCGTGTACTGCTCATGAGAGCGAAAAGGTACACAATCTCTCAACAAGATTAAAGGAGATTCGTCAATCTGGAAAGTGCTCTTCAATTTAATATTTTTAAAAGCTATATACTTTAAAGTATCTGTATTTAATTAAAGATTAGATTGGATAAGTGCTTCAAAATCAGTTCTTCATCTTCAATTCTCAACTTCTTTTATTCATAATTTCATAATCCAAGTCTAAGATTATAGATCTAGTGTAAAACCAAATTTAAATTAATGCTGTGGAGGAATGCCCTTAAAAAAAATCATTATCCAATCTACAATTGAATATACCAGAATATTACATATTTTGTTAAATTATTTAATATTTTTTTGGACTTTTTTTAAAAATTGTTACACAATTCTCTTAACTTTTGTACTACATTCTGCATTGCTCCATACCTGAGCTGTGTTGAATAATCCTCGGATTCAAAGTTTGCGTTTGCCATCCTTCTTTAGTTGCAAATTAGCTCCTGGAATGAGTCTTCAAACTGCAGGTCCATTAAAGTTTTTAAAGTATCTACATTATACAATACATAGGTAAATATAATATATTATGGAAATAAAGGAGCCGAATTAAAGGTGCAGTTGTGTGTTAAAAATATATATTTGTGCATCCAAATATGTTATTTGAGCAGGTCATAATTAGTATTATTAGGTAGCTCCAAAATGCTTTTATTATTACCCGTTATTAGGAATTTACGATATATGTAAATGTGTTTGAAGTGATGTGCAAAACTGTGATTCATTCATTTGATTATCATTTAAAATAACCAATTTAAATTGCAAATGAGACTGGGTTTAAGCACCTGCATGAATCGAATGTGATTGAATTTGAAACAGGCCGTTTGAGACTTTGAGTCACATAAACAAATCAGCTTACTAGTACGATATTCAAAAATATGAGATACTCGGAAATTCTTTTTTTGAAAGGTCAGAGATTATTTTTGCAATTCCTATCTTATCTGCTAACGTTAAACCCCCATTTAATTTATGCACACGAATGCGTAAAAATAAACATTTGGCCCTTGTAATGTTATCAGTAATCAGTTTGGAATTTATTGGGTTTTTCATATCATTCATATAACCCCAAACTACTACATATCTTGCTGTACTTGGTTTGAGCATTAAGAATTTATAACTGATATCAAAATAAAGCGGATCAGAATGGAACATTTAATCAAACAATACAATATACAAATGAGCAAAGAGTGGATCTAATTTAAATATATACTCTTCTTTGTTGAGCAATCCTAAGTTTTAATTTACTAGGCTTGTTAAAGGCAAGTTCGACTGTTCGAGTCTCTTTGTGCTTTTGTTTTGCGTAAATTGAGACGATCAGAGTTCAAAATTCCTTTAATTTTTATATATTCAGAACACAATGTCAAAGAAAGATTGGAGAAATTTTGAGAAGAGGCGTGAAGAAGCCCTAGGTGCCCCTGGATGGGGTTCCCCTTCCAATAACCACAGCCAAGGGCAAGAAGGATATCAAAATTATGCATTTGAAAGGGACTTGGGTCAGCCATCACCGTACAAAATCGGATGGACGGACAATGGACAAGGTCAGTATTTACATCAACCTCATGGAGGAAGTCGTAGAGGGTCAGCGGCCGATCCAGCTCCAGGTAGTTCAGCAATTCTCCAGCAAAATCAATTTTATCAAAAGAATCTGGGGAATGGATACGGTTTACCACATAAGGGGAATTCTATTTCAGAGGTTTGCTCTTAACCTGTTCAAAAATCTCTGAAATTCTAATTTGATATAATTTATTATAGGTTAGCGAAGCGGATGAGTTTGAGGGCCTTGCCAAAAAAAGGAAATGTCGGGATGTCATCTGCCTATTACTCTTCTCCATCTTCTTCGTATCACTGGTTAGTAATTATATTGCCCTTGAAATGCATATATTTACTTAAAATTCATATATCCTTTCAGTTTGTAATGATTGGCTACGCTTGGTCAAAGGAGAATGTCACAAAATTCATCGAATGGGATAATCTGGATGATCAATGCAATATTTGTAAAAATCTTACCACGGATGGGCAAAGCAGTAACAAATCAATTAGCAATGCCATTCATAGCTTGGGCTCCAAATTTGGGGATAATTTGTCCACGAGGATCAATTCCAGGTTATTAATTGAATTGAGAACAGGAGGAGATCCCACATCAGCCATTTCCAGATTGAGTTCCAGTTCAAATGAGTCCCGTGTCAGCCTGACATGCTCAGATCTTCCAAAATGCCCTCCTAATTTCAAAACAAAGGGGAATAAATGTATTCAGATGAAAGAATGAGTTTGATCCGACGACAAATGCTCTTGTATCAAAGGAAGTCTTTGCTGATATCAGAACATTTTACCAGGAAGTGGTGGAGGATTTTGAGCACACCTGGAAGGATATCATTTGGATTTCTCTCATTGCCCTTGGTAAGTTTATGGTCAAATCTTAACGCTATAATCTTAATTAATTTCCTCAAGGTCTTGCTCTCGTAATGACAATCCTTTTGCGATTTTTCGCCGGTGTCATCATTTGGATTGTAATTGTGGGAATTACACTATTTGCAATCGGAGGGACAGTAGCTCTCTGGATCCTTTGGAATCAAAAGGAGACAAACGAGAACAATAATAAAACAATGCTCCTGGTTGCTGCAATTGTTTGTTCGGTTATAACTGTAAGTTGTATCTTAAATCCCTGGATTAAAATTAATCATAAATTATATTTTATCCCAGGTTGTGATCCTCGTTGTATTAATAAGCATGAGAAAGAGGATTGCCCTTGTCATCAGACTGTTCAAAGAAGCTGGAAAAGCTGTCCATGCTATGCCTCTACTTCTCGTCCAACCTATCTGGGTTTGAGTCTAATTTAATTCATTTAATAAGCACATATTTAATTGAATTCATGAATTGCAGACATTCCTAACCCTTGTAATTCTAATGGGGAGCTGGCTCGCCCTTGTCATTGTGATTGAGAGTGCTGGAAATCTTGTTTCAAATGGAGGGAATTCTATTCCACCCTGCAAGATTGAAAAGAATTGGTTTTTAGTGGTGAGTGAACTCGCGTTATTGTTAAAAAAAGAATTATTTTATCGCTCATTGAAAGAATCAAAAGGTCTCAAGAGCACTTGAGATTTGATTAAATAATTTAATAGCTTCATATAATATTAAAAGCCTAGAATTACATACTGTATTACAATTATACAATATTAAGGCTCAAATTAATGTGTTTTCCAGATCTCGCGATGGTGGAATCTTTTTGCCCTATTCTGGATCAGTCAATTCATCCTAGGATGCCAAGATGTAATTATCGCAGGTGCTATTTCAACATGGTATTTCACAAGGTTTGCACATATACTATTTACTTATGAATGATTGGTATGTTTATTAAAATCCGATGGTCATTTCAGGAACAAATCTCGTCTGGGCTTCCCAATTTGGAGAAGCTTTTACCGCCTTATGAGATTCCATTTGGGTAAACTCTTTAAATAATAATTTTTAAATCAAACTTTCATTAAAAAAATTCCTTAAGGTTCTGTCGCCTTCGGATCCCTTATTATTGCCATTGTCAAAATGATTCGAGCTATATTGAATTGGATACAAAAGAAGCTTGGAGGCTCAAATGCATTCTGCAAAGCGGCAATGTGTTGCTGTCAATGCTTTGTTTGGTGTCTAGAGAAATTCCTCATCTTCCTATCCAGAAACGCATATATTGAGATTGGTAAATCCATTTACAATTAATATTTAAAAATCTTGATTGATTTGTACTTAATCCCATGTAGCAATATACGGATATGGGTTCTGCAAATCCGCGAGAAAGGCATTTAAAGTTCTAGTTAGTAATGCTCTTCGAGTTGCCGCCATCAACAGGTATGCCAACGCATTTATCTAATAGAATTAATATGATTTTAATCTTAGAATTAGCCATAATAATTAATTAATCATGAATCTTTTTCCTCAACCTCGATAGTATTGGGGATTTTGTGTTATTCTTAGCCAAGTTGGCCATTGTTGCGGTCTCAATAATCATCGGATATGAGCTATTGAAGGTGATTAAAATTTTAAGGATTAATTTTGATTCAAAATAACTAATTTATCGACCTTAAAAAATAGGAGCGATATAACAATGACGAAATCAATCATATTTGGGCACCACTCCTAGTCGCTGCAATATTCGCCTATTTTATTGCTCATTGCTTCATTACAGTTTACGAGGTACTACAATATACAATAGCATTATATACAATATTGTAATACCTAAGTCATTAGTAAATTACCTAATTAAATCTTTGATTTGTCCAGATGGCGATTGATACAGTTTTTATTTGCTTTGCTGAGGATTGTGCGATGAATGATGGCGTGGAAAAGCCTTATTATATGAGCAAAGGGCTGATGGAATTTGTCAAATTTAATCGCAAATTGGCTGCTAAAAGCGAGAATAAAAAATGATTTTTATAGGGATTTTTACAGTTGTTTTTTATGGCCAATTAATTTTTTAATGCAACCCAATCAAAGTTGCTATTTGTATTCAATTAGGTACTTTTTAATTTTACAAGTAGTATGTAAAATTAAGACTTGCCATTTATCTTAAAAAAGAGTTTCAAATTAATTACAACTAAATACCAGTATGCCATTTAAGTCAATTAACTTAATCCTACAATGTTTTATCTGTGATTTTTAAGCTCGGCGAATTTTGATATTAATTTATTGTTTACGATTAAATATTTCTTTACCCATATACAATACTACCAACATATTATACTTAGGAGTAGTACAATTCCATTAAATATCAATTATATAAATATTTTATGTTACAAGTCTTTTTGAATAAAACATTATAATTTTTATTATTACAAAGTCGGGTAAATCGAGTGCATGTAATTCGATTAAACTCTGTTTACTTTCTTTTGCAAATAGCATTAGTCTACTTTCACTTTTTTACAAATGCTTTCCCTGAAGTTTTTTTCTACCTGAGATCCGAAGCCAATTTGCGCAAACCGATCCTATTTCGGATTGATCCGATATTCGGATCGGATTGTGGGGATTTTCAATCCGATTCCGAAAGCTCGGATTTGATTTCTATCAAAAATCTGTTCCGAAGCATCGGATTCATCGGATTCATCGGAGCATTTGGCGCTGAAATTCTTCCGATTGGGATTTCTATTTTCTATCGATCGGAATGGATTGATCCGACGGATTTCTGATCCCAACCCTATTTTTTATTATATTTGCTCTTGGTAATTCCTTTTCCTGTGAACATTGTAGTAAGTAAATAGACGTACTTGAGAGTTCATCCCCTGTGTTGAGAGAATATACGTAGGGGGAAACCTGAGTGAAAGTGAATTCAAATCTCATTTGACCTGATAACAATGTTTACTCATCATTTCCCCATACTAGTATGTAGTAATATGTATTTCCTCTCTAAATATTTCAAATATCCGTAAGTATAGTACGTAGGTACATTAAAGATATTAAATGTATTCATAATTTATTTCACATTAAATTCTCTATATTTTCTTTTGTTTACTCCGGCACTCATATATAGGGCTTTCTCCATTTGAGGGAAAGCTAAGAGCGCAAGGCTTCCATATATTGAATTCATACACATGAAATCCAGACATAAAGCTTTACAAACCGGTGAAGGAATGCTTTGTTCCGGGGTTTCTCCCTGAAGGTATCTTTTTTCTCGAGCTCTATATTTATGGATAATTTGATCCAAATTCGAGCTTAATTTCAGAGAGTGGTTTTCGTGATTTATTTTAAAATCAGTTCATCAACCCATCCTTTTTTATATTAGTTCCCTCATCGATATCAGTATCAGTACAGTTTAATATTGGAGCATCAAAAAGTCACCTTCTCCTATGCCAAAAGAATTGGGGCTTATTGAGACTCAGGTTAATTATATCCGAATTTTGGGAGCTGGAAGCTGGCTCCTGCAGCAGGAGTCCTGCTGACCATGGGATGCTGCTCAAGAGGAAAGAGGAAAATCTCATCTGCTGACACTATCAACGAAAAGGTATGTGAATAATCTTATATGGTTAGCTTTCTTAATATGAGGTAATACACAATTTTTAATTAAACTTGAGAGAATTTGCTCTTAGGATTAATCATATACACATACTTAGATGGGTTTTATTAAAAGAAGATTAAAATTAAAAGGATTTCCGAATAATTGTAGGGCCCTACTGATATAAGTATTTTGTGCATGTAGATATTTTGCGTATTGCGAAATTCTAAAGATATTTGATCTTGTTTACGCATTTAATTTTATTTACAAAAGTCTTTAGAATTATCCGTAGTACTGATATAATATACCACCTACTAACCTAGTATTATTATGCGTATTGTAGTAGGTACAATAAATGTGTAGCTATTATTACCTGGGCATATTGCAATTGTATGGGCATATATAAGGTGAAAGTCGGTGAGTAAAACACGGGGGAATCGGAGGAATTGATTAAATCCCACACGTGCACACATTATACTCCGATATCTACATTCAGTCCATTTGAATTCCATATTTAAAAGTGCGTTTCACTGTTCAGGTAGCCAAATATGATATAGGCTATAACATAGTACTAATAGTTACCTTTCTCAAGTGCCTTTGTTTCTTGCAAATCATACGGCACGCACATTTGATAAGGATCCTACGCATGGAATATTACGCAATTCTCGGGGTTCATTGTACTATCCGATCATATTCACCCTGTTTTTTGGTGTTTATTTTTTGTTTATCAGAAAAATATGTATACGGATAATGATGCTATTATTGTATTACAATATAGGACATTCGGATCGACGGACTCGGAGACACTCATCATCCGGATAGACGCCAATGTCGGAACTCGTTCTGTCTCCTTTTATTTGGGCTTTTCCTCGGTTTTTCGGTGAGCTTTTGAACACATTTCACCGAATCGAATTGGGGAGATGAATAGAGTTGACCCAAAAATGTTTAGATTGTAAAAATAATGATGGGAATATGATTTCAATTGATTCCCTATACTACTATCAGTATATGAAATGATATTAGAAAGATGAAAGGATCGTGTTTGATCGATGAACTTTCTCACTTCCTCATTCACTGGCCCTTTATTAATACTAGATATGATTTCACTCTCATGAAAAAGGAGCACAGGTTTTGATTTGAAGCCTTATAAATTTTTGCTATATTCTTCCAGGTCATACTTAACCTATATATTGTGTACAAAGGGGATTTCCGTAGGATTAATGGTGGATGGGATTCAAACTGTGATATCTGTGGAAGTAGGCCTAAATTTATTGTATGGAATGGATTAATATATTGCCTACATATAAAATATAGTAAAAAATGAGCGGAATGGTGTGCCTGGATCCGGACAAGACAAGTCGACCACACCCTACTTGATATACATCCCATATGACCCCAGGTCAAGATTCCTCACGGAATTAGATGAGCTTTCAGACCAGTATTTTTACAAGGAGTGCACACAATCTTGTCCTCCTGAATAGTTAATAATTCATAATTTTTGGTACTATTTATCGTAATATTTAATTTTAATCTGTACAGCAAAGCTATTTTGAGGCGATGTTTCCCAATACAAAAGAATATTTCCTCAGCCACTGATTTTTATATGAAATTGGGAATGCAAGACTTTTATGAGGTACTTTTAATTGAGTTTGTAACAAAACTAGATGATCCTAAATCCGATAATGCAAAATCCGTCGGATCAATCCGAATTTCCGAAATCGGAGCGGATTGGGAAAATGTGCTTCGGATCCCAGCTCCAAATTAAATGTAAAAATATATAAAGATAGGTATTATTTGCATTTCAGGAAGTGAAGGAGGATATAAATACAAGCTCTGACCAAATCCTTTGGATGTGCCTGATTGCTCTTGGTTTGTTTTATAATACGATGCAATATGAGTATGTAAAATTTTAAATTTGATTTTTTGATGGCAGGAACTGCACTTTTCATTGGAATCCTTTTAAGGTTCATTGTGTCTTTCATAGTATGGCTGGTCCTCTTTGGTGTCAGCATAATTTCCATCCTGGGCACTATTTCCTTATGGCTCTATTACTCTATGCGGAGAGCTGATATCAGCCTCTTCTCCTCTGATTGGGATCGATCAAAATTGAATTATTTACTCACCATTTCAATTTTTTCTACAATTTTTACAGTATTTTATGCAAATTAATTAAATCATTGTTTTTATTAATATTTGACCTGTATGTCTTTAGCTAATCATCCTATTTGTGATATTCGGACTCCGGAAGCATATCTCGCTCGCTGTAGGGATATTTAATGAAGCTGGAAAAGCAGTTTCCGCAATGCCTTTTCTACTCATTCAGCCAATCTATGTATTATTATAAAAATACATTAATTTAATTAAATTGAAGCTTAAATATGAATCTTTCTAGACATTTGCAATACTCGCCTCCCTTTACTTTGGTTGGTTCTACATTGCTCTCCTAATTGAGAGGTAATTATTTTAAGGAGTCCTCGAAAGATTGATAAAAACTCAATCTTAACAGTGCTGGAGATCCGCAGATTTATTATTTAGATGAAGTCTCTCCCCCAAGATGTAGGCTTGTAAAGAATGAATTAATTCGCGTAAGATTTTCATTTGAAATTATGTGTAAATAATTAAAAGCTCCCTTTCCAGATTGCAAGATGGTGGAATCTGTTTGGATTAATTTGGTTGACACAATTTGCGATTGATTGCCAACATTTTATTGTAGCTGCTTCTGTTTCCGCTTGGTTCTTTACAAGGTTTAACTCGCTTTCTAAATTAATTTAAATGACAATCATAAGTTACAATTAATTTAATTTAGGGATAAAAAGAAGCTGAGAAAAACTCCAGTCATTTGGAGCGTCAATATACTACTGAGCTACCATCTGGGATCAATAGCTTTTGGATCTCTAATAATAACCACTGTTAAGGTCATCCGGATATTTTTAAACTTTCTCCAAAAGCGGCTTAAAAATAAGGGAGAGTACTGCCAAGGTCTCCTTAAATGCTTTAGATGCTTTACACTCTGCCTGGAAAAAGCTCTAATATTTTTAAACAAAAATGCTTACATTGAAATGGGTAAATTGAGATAATTATAAATATTTAAAGCCCAAATTTAATTATTCTTTTTCATTTGAAGCCATTTATGGAAAGGGATTTTGCTCCTCGGCCAAAAGAGCGTTCAATATCCTCGTGTCAAATGTCCTCAGAGTGGCCTTTGTGTCCTCTACATCAACTTTTATCCTATTCCTGGGGAAAGCCATCGTTGTGGCCAATACCCTCTTTTTTGGATTCCAAATGCTCAAGGTTTTAGGATATCAAAATGAAGTTTGCTGTAAATAAAAAATTCTAAAAATATATTTTAGGATCAGGAATCCTTGAATTATCTGGCTGTGCCACTGGTAATTGGAGGACTCATGTCCTATTTCATTGCACATTGTTTTATAAGCATTTATGAGGTAGGTTTTTATTGGACTAATGCATAAAATTAAACTAAACTTTATATTTTATCAGATGGCAATTGATACTATTTTTATCGCATTTTGCGAGGATTGCGCCATGAATGATGGCATCAAGAATCCCTATTTTATGAGCAGAGGGCTTATGGTGAGGATCATTTAATCAATTTTAATTAAAAACAGGAATCTTAAATATATTTTTATAGGAATTTGTGAAAAAGAATAATCGTGCCATCATTGCCAATAATTTGCCAGTTGGGGAAGCTACAAAGAAATGTATAAAAACTGTGCAAAGGATGTCCTAAACTTTATAAATTATTCATAAATTATAATCAGAAATATATCAATAAATGTCTTTTTCGAAATGCATAAATGTGGCTATAAGAATTCTGAAGCTCGCAAGAATTGTATTTCTTTGTATTTCTCGTAATTCAGGAATATGATTATTGTCCCGTGATTCATATTTGAGAAATAATAAACAAATAAAGGCAAAGTATAAAAATATCAAGTCAAGTCTAATTAAAGCTTTCAAATGATTTAAAGTTTTAAACCTGGGACTTCAATTGTAATGAATAATGATATTATATTCTTAATTGAGCTTAATGAATTATTATAACTTTTAATTCCCTTCGCTCACCTTCTTATTGTATTTAAAGTAATTGAAGGATTCTTTCAGACTATTCATTTAGCTCAATTAAGGTTTTAAACTTCCTTGTATGTAATTGCCAGCAGCTTAAGACTCGAATCGTATAGGTAATTGTAATGCAAGTCATTAAAATTCTCATCACTCCCTCAAAGTTATTGTCCATTTAACTTTTAACTACCATACTTGAATACGTCTCGTAATACCTACGATGTAAGACTAATCCTAAGTAGTATCGGAGTAGTACTAGGTATCAGCTTATCTATATTAATAGATCCAATACCTTTGCAATTGATCTTAGGACACTCTAATAAAGATTAAAGGTATTAATTCTATTGTATTACTATTAAAGATACGCTTAAGATTGAGAAATCCTTTCTATTATTAGATAATATTGAATATTAATATAAAGTATAAACATCCTCAATCATAATATCTACCCCTTCATCTTCAAAAGTTGAGAAGAAAGTTATTCATCATTTGGAAATCTTATAGCTCTAGGTATAGGTAGTAATATTGATAGCACAACTAATATTTGAACTCAGGATCGGTATTAGGTAATGTTTATTCTCATATATTGTAGTATGATCAATTTAAGCCCAAAGATAAATAGGATCTTCTTTATACGTTAGTACCCTATCTAATTGGACAATTAATAAACAAGTAAGACCAAGTACTATTATTAAAGGAAGGGAAATATCAGTGGGAAATACCCACCGCCTGTATTGAACGCATAAGGAACAATTTGATATACTTGTAATTAATATGATTACCTATGATTATGTATGTAATACGTATGAATGTAAAATATTGTACATATCGGGCTTAATACCTTGCTTGTTTACATGCAAAAAAAATATCTAGAGATTATTAAAAGCGTCTTTGGTTTAGATTGGGCCGGAACATTTTGAGATTGTACCCTACCTATAGTCTGTAAATATTGGGCTGTTGCTGCTCACATCACTTTCTAATAACTCTTACTTACATTTAATATAAAATAGGATAGCACTTTGAATGAATGCAGCCAGAGCCTCGGAAGCCTCGAAAGTTGATCGAGGGGGTGACTTTGAGAAAAAATTGTTTACCTTGAGATTGATCGCATTTCATATTCCCCCATGCATCTTCGAGTAATTTAAGTGCAGGAAAATAGGGGTTTGTTTTACTATTACTATTATATCCTACAAACTCATTAAGATTTTATTCCTCACGTTCGAAAAGTAATCCCAAAACTCATTGTCCTTTAGATTTAAGCATTTTACAGGGGGATAGCCCTGTCAAATTGTAGAATTCCTTGTGAGATAACTTTTATTATTGGCCTATGATCGTACGCTCTCAATGCCGTGGCGGTGTGGACCAATGGTCTTTTCAATTGTGATATACGAGTTGCCAAAATCAGTTTACAACTTTTTTTAAGCTACAAGAAATCATCTGAAAAATTTGAATCTGGAGAATTCGTAAAATGATGACCAATTAGGCATTTGTGAATGAGGTAGGTACTGATATTGTGCGACCAGTAAAAAATTACAAATCAACAAAAATGAATCGGAAAGAATTTCTCTCCACAATTTTTATGGTAAGAATTTGAACATATTTTTAAATATACACAAATCCCGTATAATATTCCAGATCCTGGGAACCTGTATTTTTCTGAGGACGCTAAAAATCTTATTTATTTACGGCCTCCGCGAAGCGGAACCTCAAACTCTCGACACTTTGTATTCGATTGAGAATGCCCCACATATTGATTTTGACAAAGCAAAGATATTCTTGACTGGGGTCACACTTGCAGCTCTTATTCAAGCCTTATCCTCGACATTGGCCCTTGGCTGGGTAAGCTATAATTTATATGATGCACTGTATTTAAGCTAAATAATATAAAAATGTTAAAAGGAACGAGTTTCTGGAGGGGCATTCAGACGCTTTTTCCTCGGGATTGACCTACTCATGTTCCTCTCCCTATTCTGCGTCCTCCTATTCCAATATACACAATATCTGGATCTTCTTTTTGAGGTCATGGGGGTCAATCTCCTCCTCCTCATCCTTGGAGCATCTCTAGAATTTTTTCCGAGGGGAACTCGAGATTTAAATAAGAGGAGATTCATCGTTAAAACTCTCCAAAATGCGAATAATGTACAAAGGGATAGTATTGCAGATACGGTGATATCTGCAGCTTAAAATTATTTATATTTATTAATTTTTCTGAATAAAATTATATGAAATTTCTAAAATATTTATTATTTATATTAAATTATTATTAAGGATTTCTAAAATAAGAGCGACATCTGGCGGAAATTAAAGCTTGATTCAAATTGCGTTTGACGATGGTGTCTTTTGATCCAAATTTTTAATTCCAATTAATTTTAATGTTATAACTTGCTGTAGGATAGACATATATAAATTAATCTATTTTCAAAATTGATCGGAGTGACATTTGTGGTAGCTTAATTTTAGCTAGAGCTGGGATGGGTTCCTTTATGCGATTATTCTCCCCATGATATTCAACTATATCTGCCTCTCCGTACGCAATCATAAACCATTGATTTACCTAAAAATTCATTAATATTTTTAAAATAAATATTTATACGTAAGTAGGTAGCTTTTTTAGGTTTTTACCCCAGTAAACTCGACATCCTGAGCATCTCCAGAATCCACAGGTCTAGAGAATTTGATATAAGTTTCGCCATCAGTTTGGGTGGCTTCAATCAGTTCCACATCTTGGCTTTGGTCAAGGGTAGGGGCTTCATCTCTCGTCGCATGGAAGTCTCCGACATAACGGAGGCCATCGCTTTCATCAAATCCTGCAATTACGATGTCTGCACCGGCCATTCCTAAAAAAAGAAATTTAGAATTCAATTTAGAAATAGAGTCACTTTTGACTAACCAGCTCCGCCATTATTGTTCAGGCCAAATCCAATCCAGCCTGTGGTTCGGACACGGGCATCAATCGTGATTGTAGTACCTGTAACCTCCCAACCCAAGGTGTATGCGCCATCAAGGAAGACAAGCTCCTCTCGAGCAACCGACATGGACGCCAAACCCAGGAGCAGAACAATCAATTTAGAATTCATTTTTTTGCTTTTTTTACATGGACAACTGGCCCAGTTTTAATTGTGCTCCGTTTTTATATGCGAGTCGAAATGTCATTTTGATCACATCGACCATGTTTAATTTAGATTAGATGACAATTTGAAGTGTCAAAACTCGAGCGATTAATTTTGATCAAGTTCTAAATTTAAAGGGTGCATTTAAATGCGCTAAATTTACATATCCTTATATTTCATAATTTATCCTATTACATAATTGCCTGAATTCTTATCTAAATATATTCAAGAGCTATCTCATTCTCAGACTAATTCCTCGATATCTTATGTCATTGTCTAAGCTGGCCACCTTATCAGTTATCATTTTATCAATAATCAAATTATGCAAATTCTATCAATTGCCGAAGCAGGAAAGAATATTTGCTACAATATTTCATGTACATTTATTTTTACAACGCAAAAGTTCGAGAATATTTAAATACAATACAATGAACCTATCTAATTGAGTAATAATATTTAATACTGACTTGTTTAATTTTACATTAGAGAAATAAGTACAAGTTATTCATTTATAGCACAACAATAAATGCCTAATATTTTAACAGCTCGTTTAAACAAAACAGCTAAGACTAAAAATGCTTTAAAACAATTAAATTTAAACTAGTTTAACACTATTAGTATAGTAGAATTGACTGGCCTGAGATAGGCTAATATCATATTAAAAGATATTAATATCATTCTTCAGCTTCAAAAATCAAATTAAATACGATCATAATTTCATTACTTAAATTAATCAATCTTTATGACAAGACTAAGGATAAAAAAGTTTCATTAGGAGGGACATTTCATTTCATTTTAACATTGCCAAAATCTCCGCTTTTTCTTAGTCCCTTCAATATTAATCTGAGCCTTAACCAGATGAAGGTATACTTGTTCGAGTGAAGTTTGACCCACAGAATATGCTTCCAGATTAAATTTTTCTTTGGCTATCTCCATTTTTGAGAACATTGTACCCCACGAAGCTCCCTCCCTGCAAATTTAAAAATTTTGGATAAAATTACAGAAGATTGTAAAATTCCGAATTCCGATGATCCGCCGGATCAAAGCCGAGGGATCGTGGGTAAATTGGCTTCGGATCCCATCTGAAGCCAATTCCTATAATAAAGACTTACTTTGGAATATGGTAATGAACAAATCCAGGATGTACATCTTTGAGAATGCATTCTTTAAAGATAATACAAAGTTTAAATTAAAAATACATTTTTTGTAATTCTCCCAAAAAAATCTACCTGGAAAATTATCTTCGATAAAATTTCGCAGCCCTTCAAGGTCCATTTCCCATTTTTGAGCTGCCTTCATCTTCCTCAGACTTTGTCCCATTGAGCTCCTCCTCCTCCCCAATTCTTGTTTGGCCCGTGTAAAGGGCTGTCCATCAGATTCCAACCCCTTTGGGGTTATTTGAGCTAAAAAAGCATTTCAGATTAAGCAAAATATTACATTTTAAAATTTAAGGGCCAACCTATAAGCGTATATCCTTCCCCAAATTTATTCTTGAGGTGCTGAGGAGATCCTAAACATCTGAATTTCCCATTGACCATTATAGCCAATCTAGAGCAAAGTGCTTCACATTCTTCCATACTGTAGGAAATTCCATAATCAATTTTATATATTTTAAATTAATGATTCCCAAATGATCCCTCACCTATGTGAAGTTAATACAATCGAAGTTCCACTCTCTCGAACTTGACTTATCGCATCCCAAAGATGACGCCTTGCCACAGGGTCCATTCCCGTTGTGGGTTCATCCAAGAATACTATAGGTGGATTTCCAACAAGGGCAAGGGCTGTAGATAATTTCCGCTTATTCCCTCCGCTATAATTTCCAACTTGCTTATCCAGATGACTTGTAAATAATAAATTTCGACCAAGCCGCTCAGCAAGTTCATTAATCTTATCCTCTCGTATACCTCGAAGTCTTGCATACATTCGAATAGTTTCTCTGCCCGTCATTTCCAAAATTAGGGCATCAAATTGTGGGCAATAACCCAAATTTGAATGTACTTTTTTAATCTCTTTCCTCACAGAATGTGCATAAATATATGCATCCCCTTTTGTCACGGGTAAATCTCCTGTAAGCATTTTAAAAGTTGTTGTTTTTCCAGCTCCATTAACTCCAAGTAGCCCAAAAGTTTCTCCTCGTTTAACTCCCAAATTTAAATGATCAACAGCCGTAAGACCCGTAGGATAACGCTTCGTAAGATCGCGCATCACAAGATTATCCGTGGGGAAGAGTACAGCCAAATTTGTTTTTCGGATCCGATCATTCTCAAGGGATACATCAGCATCTTCTCCTGTACCCTCACCAAGATCTTGTTCATCCTCCTCCTCTTCCTCATCTTCAAGGGTCTCTAGATCTTTACGACAAAATATGCCATTCATGGCCTTTTGTAAGAGTTTGGACTCGGTGATTAAGAGGAAAAGGATGCAGCCAGTCCCCATACACGCGAGGTAAAAGAGATTCCTCCCAATCCCAGATGGAACCCAATCCAGGTAGTTTTCCCTCACTAGAAAATTAATTTCATCAATTTCATATAGAATATTAAATTAAGCCCCGGAATTTCATGCACTAAAAACACCCTGATAATTTAAGAAATGTTCAAAAATGCTCAAAAATTTGGCCAAAACTCTTAAAAAATTCTGCAGGTACAAGAATAATATAAACGTAGATTTTTGCATATTTTGATCATTTTTTGGGATTTTTTAGTGCATAAAAATCCTGGGTTTAATTAATTTATAATAGTAATTACATCTTTCACAGCAGAATGACTCCGAGTACGCAGCACAAAGGAATTCCAATTGAAATTGAGCACATTGTCGGTGAAGTTGATAATTGCTGGATAGCGATACAACACCCATCCCAAGTGCATCTGATCAAATTAAATTAGAATTAATTATTTTTCAAAGGATATCGGCAAAAACTTACAATTAGGGAATATTAGGAAGACATTATTGAGGATTTCCGCGACAGATGTCAGTCCCAACTCTGGGATTTGTAGGATGACAACGGAGAGCATTGTAGCCATTCCCGTGAATATGTTAAACATGGCCATACGAGTAAATCCAGACGATGGGATAGTAAAACAATAGCTCCATAAATACATGAATGGTATTACAGCATATCCATAAAAGCAGAAGAGGATAAATATATAAATTTGCATATTGAGATTATAAAAGTCTTCAGTTTTGAAGAGTAGGAGGACCCCATTGAGTGCAAAGCATGGTAGGATATAATTAAATATATCTACAAGGAATGAGGATAGCCAATATATAGGGAATTCAACTCCAGATACAAATTGAAGATGTTTTGATTTTGATTCCCGCTCTTGGATGAGGAAAACAACAAAGGAGGCTGCAAGGAATGACATCCCAAACGCAATATTATATCCAACTTGAAATCCAACAGTATAAAGGGTCCCAGTTTGTTTTAGGGAGTCCAGATCCGAATATGGGAGTGGATAATTGGTAAGGGTCAGTGTATAATTAGTTGAATTTGCAAGAATAGCATTTGTGATGTAATTTAGAGCAAGTGGTGGGGAATGGAAGGGTTGATTATTGAAGAATCCAATCAGCTCTCGATGTGTTTCATTCTCTCGTTCTTCATATCCGATTATATATTTGAAATTTACACGAACAATGTCTTTCCGTTCCTCCTCGAGGATAAAATCAATAAAACTTGTATCCTTTTCGACATCTTCAGCCACATAGCCACGTGATGTCACAAAATTCCGGTATGCTTCACAAACTGATGAACTTTCATTATGGCAAGCTATTGGTGTTATTGTTTTCCCAAGTCTTTCATATCTCTGTAATTAAAAACAATTTAATTAAAATGAAATTGACCCATTTATTCAAATTTAATTAAGGTCAAATGGGAGTCTAAGCTTACATCAAGGGTTAGAGTATGAGGTGGAGGATCCATTAATCCAGGTAATGTCGAGAGAACTAAAATAGGTAGATTACAATTAGCATTTAGGAATATAATATAATTTGAATGGACCAGAAATAGAATCTTAAATTGAGGAAATAATACTGTTATGGCTGAAAACATACCTACAAGTACGGTGGTTAGATATAATATGGGGATTCCCATCTGAAAGTGTATAATTGAATTTAATTAAAGCGGAGGAATTAATTTAAATAGTTGGGAATTTATTCCCTGTGTCGAAATCAAAACACGCGTATTTAAACCCAATTACCTGAAAGAGTAGTAGCACTCGATTTCTCATGGCATATATAACTTTTTTCACAACCTACGGAGGTATAGGTAAAATATAATAAAAAACTCGATATAATATTCTATATACGTACCATTGATCGAAGCTGTTGAAGTGTCAATGTCAGCCCTTTATTCCTAGGCCCATCATCTTGATATTCTTGTTTGTATAAATGGCACTTTGAGTCTGTTATATTGTTCAAATTATCAATAGAAATTGATCGATGTTCACTAGAGCCATTGCCGTTGGGTGAGGCTGAGACTAGTTTAACTTCCGGTGGAAGATGACCACCATTTTGTGCAGCGGCTAGCCTTAAATCCGCTTCACGACCAACCCTAATAAATACTTCCTCCATCGTCGTGATTGATGCTCCATATGAAGCGATCCCAAGCTCCTCCTTATCCCTCTCCAGCTCTTCAAACATTTCCGGGAAAAGGTTTGATTTTTCATCAGGGAGGGAGTAACTCAACTCCGCCCCTACGTTAGCATCAACTTCCGCATCTTGAATTGTCTTTTTGATGACTTGCGTTATGTTATCCACGATACAAGTCGGTTCTTTCACAATCTGATGGTAAAAAAATTATTAGAATGGAGATTTTAATTTTTGAGCAATTTTGTAAGGTACTCACAATTAAATGGTAGCCTCCCCCATATTTCTTTTTGAGGAAAAGTGAAGATCCACAACATTGAACCTCACCCTCAGCCATGATGGCAATCCTATCTCCTAAAAGATCAGCCTCCTCCATGAAATGTGTCGATAGGACGATGGTACGATTTTTCTTTTCCATTTGAATAAGATCCCAAGTTGATCTTCGTGCACCTGAGGATTTATTATTTATTATTTTTTTCAAAATACAAAGATCAAAGGTTAGGTCAAAGGTCAAACCTGGATCCATCCCCGACGTAGGCTCATCAAGAAGTACCACTTTTGAACCACCACAAAGTGCAATCCCTACGGATAGCTTCCTCTTCATACCACCAGATAGGGTATGTGATTGTGCTTTCCTTTTAAGTCCCAAACCAAGCGCTGTAAGCATTCGATCAATTTCTGTATCTACAAGGAATTCAGGGTATCCTTTCATTAGGCAGAAAAATTTAAGATGCTCCTCAACGGTGAGTTCATCAAAAAGGACGTCGTGTTGAGGACATAAGCCAAGAGAGGATCGGACAGCACGGATATCTTTACAAATATCATATCCATTAATTAGTGCTGTCCCTGAACTTGGTGGAAATAGGCCAGTGAGCATTGACATTGTTGTTGTCTTCCCTGCGCCATTATGCCCTAGAAGAGCTGTGATTTGATTCTCATACATGTTGAGATGCATATTATTGACAGCCACTTTTGAGGAACCAAACACTTTTGAAAGACCGAGGATTTGGATCCCAGGATGAAGGTTTTGAGGGTCTGTTTCAAAGAGATGTTCTCGAGTATTCTTCTCACGTGTTTTAAGAGGGTATAATTTGGATAATTTGGCTGTAGTTGATTTTGGGAGACGTAGACCTCCAGTCCAATACCATTTAGTAAGGAAGAAATGCGGTGGGAGTGGGATCCCATATTCTCCAGGTCGAACAGCTTCAATATAAAGTGCGAGGAGCATATAAATTATACCATTTACAACCATCATCATTAGGCAATCTGCCATTGAAAAGTTATCATCTGGGGAGGATCCTTGAGTTAGTGAGGACCATTGGAGTCCAGAACCAGTCCCTTCAAATTGGCACAGGATTTGGCATGCAAATGCAATTGGTGTATTTGTTAGGAATGAGCACATTAGCTTGAATTCGCGAGAGAGGAGGTTGTAACGAGGTTGTATGAATAAATATGGGAAGAATGCTACAAACCAGAGGACTCCAGCTATTTTTTTTAAAAAATAAAAGTTTACAGATGATCAGAATTAATTAAATTAGAGAGTACCTGCAGTGGCAGCGGAGTTAGCCGTCGAAAAAAGGGTTGACACGAAAAAGGAGAAGCAAATGAGTGAAAAAATAAACACGAAAAATATGAAAAAGATGACAAATCCGTCAGTTTCGGAAAGTACGGCCAGATCCTGCTCTGGGGAGAGTCGAGCCTATAATAAAATTAATTCCAAAATGTCAAAGACCTTTTTTTAATTAAGTTAAAGCCTACCTTGATTAGAATGGACATAATTGTGATTGAGCCCAGAAGAAAGAGATATGATTTTGTAAACCAGGCTGTCCAATGGAGCCAATTCTAAAAAAGAAAAAATAATAAATTCAGTATGCATACCTAAAATCATTTAAAAAATCAATCTTACCGGTAGACCCATCATTTTCATTGACTCCTGCGAATAAATCAATGAGGGATTTCATTTAGAAAGTGTCATAAATGTTGATTTTTATAGATATTTATGCGTAAAAGCAATTTCCAACAAGAGTTAATGAATTGGTCTTGGAAAAAATGCCCAGTCTGGGGAAAAAGCCGGCGTGTATACGCGTTTACATGTAAAATATACTATGTATGGCCAGATTTAATTAATTGGAGAGTGTGAAATTGTGAATGTAAGCATGTTTAGAACTTTAGAACGGGGATACCTTTGGCTTAAATGCGCATATATATGTCTAAAGCAAAAAATGAACAAAGTCTAACCTTCAATCTCTTTTCTTTCTCATACACTATATTCTTGGCGATGTTAATGACTGAAAAAAGAATGAAAAATCTCATTAGGGCCACTATACTTTTTTAAAATTTAATATAGGTGAGGCTCACCTGGATAAATAAATGAGAGCATCATGATGAGGGGTAGCCACCCTTGAAGGGCAAATAGATACTTGTCATCTATAAATGGCCCATATGGATATCGTTGGAGTTTGATGTCCAAATTATCAAAGTCCTCCAACTCACTCTCAGCGAGGAGCATCCGTGACAGAGTATTGTCAATGGCAAATTGAAGGTATACTTTAGAGGATTTTTAATATTTTTAATGTACATTTCTGCATATAGGAAATATTGAAAATACTTACGGAAACCCTCCTCTTGATATCCTGGCAGACCTCCGCCAACTTGGTAGCGACTCCGTGGCCCGAGAAGTTGAAAGAGTGGGTAAATCAACTCGGTAAACCTAATTCCAATAGTCAAATTAATCCAAATCAATTTATTCAATCATTGGAACCTTACCACGCGGGTTTGATGCCAAATCTCTCACTGATTAAATCAAAATCAGACCTTTGAGATGCGGGAAATCGTAGAGCATATTCGATATTTTGAGGGAATTTCCCATCTTCCACATTTTTGAACACAACAGCAGCTATAATTAACATATAATCCAATTAAATTGACTATTTAGCTTCTAAATAATTAGATGAGTACCCAGAATAGGGGAAGTAGCCTCATAATCGAGACTAGTGTGCAAATTATCATTATTCTCCCCAACATAAGTCGCATAAGCATCCAGCATTTTGTCCTCCGTTTCAAATCCCAAAACTATTTCAAATTTTAATTAATTGCGGATCAATTAGAATATTTAGACTATCATAGAAGCAATCTTGGAGTAAATTAGACGGGCTTACATGTATAATTTGTTCGATCCTCTTCATTAATAAAGTATTCTGTCCGTACCTCCTCCATAAGGTGGTCAATGAGTGCATTTTTAGGCGTGTAAAATAGCTCATTACTTGCAAAA
>JAAZTK010000130.1:0-28581 GCA_036507255.1 Megalothorax incertus | reverse complement strand
ACATTTATCAATCATTTGTCTAATTTATGCATGATAATTTATTCTTTTTTTCCAGGTAATCCAACTCTTATCAAGAGCACTTAAAGATCTATCCTTAATCCTATCGTATCACAGTTTTTTGATGGGTGCTTTTATAATATATACCTTTCATTAAATGTGATCACATTGAAAGAATTATTCATTTTATTACGATATATGCATGTATTGTTACGTATAGTTAATGGGAAGCTACCGATCGGCGATAGTTTTAAAACAAAAAAATGATTAAAATTAATCAAGTAAATTGCCCTTTTGTGTCCGAAACTTATCTCATTTTGTAAATGTGGAGGTTATTACGATAAAAAAGGCACATGGGAAAGGCCCTCAATTAATGCACCTGGACAATTCCTCCACATCTGCATATACAAGTATTTTATTCAAAAATAAATGTGCAAAATGCGTATTTTGCTCTTTTGGAGAAAGGCCTTTTAGATCCCCTTTTGATGGCTTTAAATTGAATAGAATCCCCCCGAAAAAAAGGGTTGAAAAGAGCCGCATTGTCAATTCAGGTACTCTTTTCGTTCGCTCTGTGTTTGTAGTATAATTTGTTAGTTGACAGCGAAGAAGGCTACATGGTCCTTATCTTCGCGGAAATGGGACTCCGAGTCGGGGGACACCCTACCCATTAAAAGGCCTACAATAGAGTTTGGAGTTGAAGCATAAATCAACCTTATCTTTAACCACCTCGGGCCCGGGCCCATATCCCCCTCACACTCCTTGATTACCCTCAAAATAAAGCCATTCCCGGACTCGGGTGAGAGAGAAACAAATTCCTTCTTCTTCTCCAATAAGAGAAACCCAATGGATCCAGGCAATTACGCATGACTATATGGGCATTTGTTTAAAGCTCTTATTCGTGGTATTCAGACGAATACAATGATCATATTGAAAGATATGAATAGAGAATAAAAGTCTCCCACTTTCCCCGGGACTGAATTGGGACCCAATCAAACCCTGATTCAATTAACGTTAACCCGTGCGGGAATTGTTAAGAGTCACACCCCCCCACAAAAAGCTTATTTCCCATCCATTTCCCCTTTAAAAAGAACGGTTCAAAAGCCCTTGTTCAAAATCCCAATTTGATTTTCAAGTGCGAAACCTCATTTTGTTTGAAATAAAAGTCTCCAAATGGAAATTATGTCATTTATGTACAAAAATATTAATTTTAGATTTTTCATTCCTCCTCTAACTCTCTTCTTCTTCCTCTTCATGTTTTTTACTTCCGAAAAACTAGAATTTTTATACTTAGCTTTGTTAAATAAATTCCCCGAAATGGTCTCTCAGCTATCCCCAATTCCAAATCCATTTTGCTCTTTGCTCTGAAAACAAGGTCTCTTTCATTTGATTCCCTTTCTCCCTTACTGAGTCAACACCCCCAATACAAAAACAACAATGGTCACTCTTTGTGTCCACTCAATTCATCCTAGGATCCACCATCAGAGACGTGTTATCTTTACTCACCCAAATAGAAGATATATAACGGCCACAAAAGTCAATTCGTAATCAAATCCTTCAAGGTTTTTTCGATAAATTCAAGTTCAGTTTGACGTAGCTTTGTACATAATCTATCCGTAGAAGATAAAGAGAGAAACTCTAACAAAGTATTAGTTAATTCGAGGTTTCATTTCGTCCAAAAACTGAAAAAAAATTCAAATCATGACTTTGACACTCTTGAGGACCTGGAGGATGATGCCTCAAAGGGAAATTATTGCGAAAGACTCAAGGAAGCGTACGAATTCCATTTTAAATCATAATTGAAATTTCAGAATGGACTCGATCTGTTGACACCAACCCTCTCAGCCTCTCAGGGAAGTCAAATGGGGATTATTTCATGGTCAATTAGGTCCAACTTACCCTTGGTTGCCCCGTTTAATGTAAAATAAACCACATTATGAGCCTCTTAGCTTTTCCGAACCCCCACACTCTCTGAAACTTTGCCACGAATTAAACTCTTGAAATCTCCCCTAAACATTTTTCATTTATTCCTCCTCCTCTCTTGGGGTTAAATACAATTATCCATCCAGAGTGTACAAATGAACTTATTCAAATGTGTTTTTGCTCCCGTTGTTAATGCCCCGTTGAACAAAAATTCTATTTTCCCAAAGATTTAATGTGATTTTGTGTTCCAACTTTCTCCCCGAAATAAATAAATACATTGACTTGTGTATGCTGTGTGCTAATCCATTTACCTCATGCTTTGAATCCCATTTGCCGGAGGATTGCCTTTTTTAAAGGGCTCTCAAATTGATATTTCTAGTCACACTCCTCTTCCTCCTCTTCCTCCTCTGAATAAATGTAATCGATTGAGAGTCGGCCCAAAAAACACGTAAACACGGGACTGCCGCGCTTCAGATCATATAAAGCCCATTTTATTCCTTCTCTTCTTTTCGAGTCCTTTGTACAGATCGTGGCTTTCAAAAGGGGCTGTTCCTGGTTTTCAAAGGCATTTACATCTCCCCGAAAGCTTCAGCCAATCTGATCCCCTTTGTCATCCCCATTATTTGCGTCTCNGGCATTTACATCTCCCCGAAAGCTTCAGCCAATCTGATCCCCTTTGTCATCCCCATTATTTGCGTCTCCTGAATCTCTCTCGTCGTATATCCCCTCAAATATACTGCAACACTCAACCTGAATCACAAATTTGCTCACAAAAGGGATCTGAATTAACACTGCATTGTCAAACACTTTCATGATAAAATACAATCTTTTTAACTTGCAATTTGCCTTTATACTATTTTTTACATGTATCGTACGTAAGATATATCGAAGAGAAGGTGTCCCTCCCCAACAATGGCTTTTGGGATTATGATTGATGACTCTTTGTAAATGGTATTGTATACGCGGGGCTATATAATGAATGTTTTGGTATGAGCCCAATCAAGGGACCGTTTTTCAAAAGGATTCGAATACAAATGACAATGATCTGATAATACCTCCTATTGAATACATGTAACTATTTAGTAAACTCTTCAATTACAAAAAGATAAATGGGATAATTAAGCAAACTCTATAAAGTTTTCAAAAAGGAATTCGAATATACTTCCCATTATAGAATATATTGTAATGCAAATTTAATGCAAACTCAATGAATTTAAAATTGCTCAGATTCACCCAAATAAATCTCCCCAAATGCAAAATTAACTTTGTTTGAAATGAATTCTTTTTAGATTTATTCAAAAGCTCTGTAAATAAATTCAAATAATTTTTTAGGCGAGCGTGGCTTTTTTCTCTCTCTCAATCACCACTTTTCCGGGACCCTTTTCTTCTTCCCCCGATGAAGTCTCCCTTTGAAATTCGGTATATCTGCAAAAAAAGGGGTCGTCACACACAAAGCTCCATTAATACTTGTACGAATAGAATAGGAGATCATTAAAAAGTTTTGAGCGGAAAACTCACATATTTTTGAATCTCAAAAGCTCGTGGGCCGGAAGTGATGGCTTGAAGTTAGCAAGAGTTTCCTCCAAAGTCTGCCTCGAAATGGGTATTCTCTGCATTCAGGATACAAAGATAGAGCGAATGGTAAGCATTATTTTTCAGATAATTTTTACGTAGAATTTACAATGCGCAAAACAGTTTTAGTATTTATTTTGTGGGATAATAGTTTGTTGACAATACTCTCAATGTCTCTCTGTTCTTTCTTTCGTTAATGAGCATGTAATTAAAACATTTCTCTTCATTTGTTCAAATGATACAATGTAAATTAATACATTTCGTACTATGGGTCTATGAATAGATTGGGAAAAACAAAGACTTACAACGCCGTCAGTTTGCCCCTCTTTTGCGGGTGTGGAGAAGCCTGTCCATTAATTAAAATGAATTATTTCATAAAACCAGATGTTTAATCACCTGCGGGATTTCCCCTTATGTAAACATGGCTTAGACACATAATGAGCTTACCTAAATAGGCCTTTACGCTTGCCAAATGAGTTGAAAACAGAAGGGAGTGAAGATCCGCACCCGTAAAACCCTCTGTCCGAGATCCCACGACGCCCCAGTCCACCCCCTCCTCGAAATCCAAATCCTTGCTCATCTTTTGAAGGATTTCCACCCTTTCTTCCTAAGGATTTACACGGTTTTACACGTTAAATCGGGAATTAATCAAATTACAAGCATACTTTCGTGGGTAGATCAAAAAAGAGGTGTTTGTCCAATCTTCCAGGACGTAGGATTGCTAAAATATTATCATTTAATTGAAATGTGCATCAATTAGCATAAATTATCCAACCTGGATCAATCAAATCAGGCCGAGATGTGGAAGCAACCTTTTCAATTAAGGCAAATTAATTAGCTCTAATTAAAAATCCACAATTTCAAAGCATACAATGTAGACTCCTTCGCGTAGTCCACCCTCAATCCCATCCAATTCTGCAAGGAATTGATTCGTAACACGGTCTGTAACACCAGTCGAGTCATGTCCCCTTCTGCAAAGTTTTGTAGAAATTTAAAAAATGACTTTTAACTCGGAATAATGGTTTGATTGTATTTGACGTTCCAAATCGTCCCGAGAGAAAGCTTTAAATCATATAGGATGTACATCAAGTATGATTCTTTAAATGGGAACAATCAAAAAGAATAGAATTCGAATGTATTCGTGCATACATAGACTACCTACGGCAAAGGTGTGAAAATAAATGATGATAAATAAAAAAGTCATTGTCGTTGATTTCAATCCCTCCTTCCTCTGATAGTCCACGTATCATCCCAATCCCCGCCCACTTCATTAAGCTCTCATTCAGCCCCGTTTTTTGTCCACTATTCATCCAAATCTAATGCCATCACAATGTGTTTGTACATCATAGTACAATCCCTCAAATGCGTTTATTATTATTCCAATGGAATACATTTTCCGAGGAGGCAGAATTCGAGGTGGTAAAGAGAAAGAAGAATGAATGTACAATACAGTACCCCTTTTTCGAATCCGTCGCGTTATTATTACCCTATTATGCCTACATTTTCACGCTACTCAACCAATATTTTACCATCATGTTCATCAACCACCCTCCGACACCCCGAATATTCATTTCCTTTTATTCCATTCAATCTCCCCTTTCAAAATCCTATATATTTCCCCTTTCTCTGACTCGTTTGAACGTTTCCTATCGAATATATCGAATATATAAAAGAGGACATGGCATACCGTGATACAATTGAATCAAACTCGTCAAGGAAGAGAATACAAGGTCGAGAATTTCTAGCCCTGTGAAAGTAGATACAAAAAAAATGGATTTAAATAATAAATTGGAATATAATAAATATATGGCCGAGATTAGATAAGGCCATTTGTTAACTTTGAAGAATTTTAAAACCTTCGGAATAAATCTTGGACAGCTTGTTCACTCGCACCTAAAATATACCCATATAGAATTTGAGAAATGCGTTATTTGACGTTATTTGAGAGAATATTTGACGTACCAATATATTTGGAGAGCAACTCTGGACCCTGTGTGTGTGAAATACAATTCAGATAAGAATAAGTTAACAATGGGTCGCTTTGTGTGGAGGAATCAATTTTATCGCTCGGGAGTTTATTTAGGTCTTTGTTTCATAGTGCAAATAGAGTCATATACCCACTTTGAAAAGTCCCTTTGACCAAGAGGATTATTTGTATTGACAGGCGGACGATAAGGGTGGTTGGTGTGTGTGTGCGTACATTATTACATCTAAATTCACTTTATTACCCCAGCCAAATTGTTCATAAAGAACCGTATAAGGCGATGACGAGGAGTGAGGACTCTCGAGAGTTTGAGGGGATGAGATTTGATTTGAGAATTTAATTTTTATTGTCAGAAACAGAATTAAAAAGGGAATTTGTGGAGTATATGGATAGATAGTTTTGTATTACGTAGTAGGTATATTGTACAAAACAAAGTCTGATAAAATTGATTCTCTTTATGCCAGGCCCTTTTATTTGTGACAATGCAGCCAGTCTATTCAGGGACGGCGCTGTATTGTCAATCTCTCTTTCTCTAAATATAAACCTTGATATGGATGAACTTGGTATTCAAGAACGAAGGGATGGCAAGCCCTAGGAGAGTTTTTCCACATCCGGGGTAGCCATATAATAAAATCCCACTGGGCATCTTTATAGGGCAATTTGCAAAGAGTTGTGGGTACTGTTCAAAAGAATCAAAAAATAGTATATCATACGGAAATGTTTATGAGACATTCAGATATTGTCAAATACTTGCAAAGGCCATTTTAAAATCTTGTCAAGATCCGTTTTGACCCCAGACATGCCACCAATGTCTTCCCAAAGTACTTTCTTGGTGTCATCCCCANTATATCATACGGAAATGTTTATGAGACATTCAGATATTGTCAAATACTTGCAAAGGCCATTTTAGAATCTTGTCAAGATCCGTTTTGACCCCAGACATGCCACCAATGTCTTCCCAAAGTACTTTCTTGGTGTCATCCCCACTCTTATGCTCCCCGTCGACGAGCTCTTCCCGAATTATAGCATTTATATCGGGCTCCTCTTCAGCTCCTCCAGTCTCTTTTGAAATTGATACTACATAGACTACCTACGGCAAAGGTGTGTTTTATTCCATTCAATCTCCCCTTTCAAATCTCTATATATTTCCCCTTTCTCTGACTCGTTTGAACGTTTCCTATCGAATATATCGAATATATAAAAGAGGACATGGCATACCGTGGTACAATTGAATCAAACTCGTCAAGTCAAAAGTCTAGAAAAATCTTTTTCAACTTTACTTTATTCACATTTTATAAATCCTATCATTCGTAGTAAGGAATCTAGTGACTTAAGTTCAAAGAAAAATGATTTACAATTCAATTTCACAACTTACAATTATAAGTATAGTGCGTGGAAATGGTGGACAGTTTACTGCAAATTAAAAAAAGAATAAAAACTTTAAAAAACATAATTTAATTTTAATTTAAAAACTTATACCTCGTCAGAATCTTTCTCCTCCTCTTCATCATCATCATCCTCCTCCACTTGTTGGACTGGAGCTCCCTTCCCCTTCTTCCCCTTGTAAGCCATCATCTCTCGTTCATACCTTGCCTTGTCCTGGGCAGCCATTGCCTCGTACTTTTTCTTGACATCAGCCGAAGAGGCTCTCCACATTTTTACTAGGAAGTTATCTTGCTTAATAAGATTGAGATGAGGGTTCTCACGGACCAAATCCTCCCGTTCGTCATTGCAAAACCAGAAAAAAGCAGAGAGAGCTCCTTGGGGTGCCTCTTCACCATTCTTGATTTAAAAGATTAATTAATTAAAGTATCCTTTAATAATAGAAAAAGATATTTACCTGAATCTTTCGCTTCTTCGTATTAGGTTTATAACCTAATAAAAAAATAATATTTAAAAAGTGGTTGGATTTGGTTTAGATGTCAATGTCATTCTCGGATTCAGCGTCATCATTTTTTTTATTAAAAAAATTACTTTTGATCAAGGCAGGGGTGAGAGAGGTTGTGGGTTCCCAGGTTGGAATCCATGCAACGTGAACTTTTTTTCCCCGCCTTTCAATAACCCTTTTAACCTTGTAACCTGTTCTTATATCTGAAAATAAAAAAGCTTAAATAAATTAGACTGTCATATACTTTGATGAGACATCCGGTATTTTACCGGTTTTTTCCCGAAAAATCTCTAATTTTTAGCCCGTTCTCTCAATTTAAAAAAAAAACGGGATATAGTGTATATGTCTGTCCGTCTGTCTGTCCGAGCGCAAGATAACTTTCAAACGCTTTAACCGATTGATCTTAAACTTGGTACACATGACCCCCATGACCTCTCCTACTTCAAGTTCTAATATGGAGGTCAAAGGGTGCGGGTAATTCAATTTAAAACTTTAATAATCATTAACTCAAAAAAGAACGGGCTTTCTACACTGTTTATCAGTTTTATTAAAAAAATACCGGCTGCTAATCCAGGGGTCAAAGATGAAACAAAAACCCTAGATGATTCCCAATCAAGAAGATATTCTCTTCCAAGGCCGACGGATCTTGAATCCAAAACTTCTTTCACGGCAAAATAGCGAGACATATTCTGAAAAAATTAAATTAAATGTTAAAATTAGAAAAACAATTTGTCGTTTTTCATGCTCTTATTATCGTAATAAATGATTTAAATAATCTCTTATGGGCTCATTCGGTGCAAGTCTATTAGTATTCAAAGTTGGGAACGGGATTATTAATATTATGAATAATTATGAATAATTTATGTATTTCCACATATTAGATAATTAGATATACCCTTTAATTCTTTTGTTTTTCCCTTGTGAATTTCTATTAAATCTAAAATAATTGAACTTGCATTGTCACTAGTATACATCCCCCCCGACAAGGACTCATATAGGGGACTTAATTATACAAGCTCAAAGAAGATCAAAGGGGAATCAATTGATGACCCGGCTGCGAGGGGGACCGGATCGGCGGATAATACATTTAAGCAGGCAGCAGAAAAGATTAGCCACAACAATGACCTATGATTAAACCTTGGATCATGCGAGAGAGGATGCGGTAAAAGTTCAAAGTGGACCCTATTAAATTACACAGATTCGAGACCCCTCTAATTTACATATATATTGTACCCATCGTAAGTAGACATATCAAAGCTAATATTCCCACAATCTCTCGGCCACCCTGTAGGGGTGGCTGGGTAGTTCCAGCCTGGACCGGGTTGAGATTCTTGGAATTTCAAGTGTTCAAATGATATTAATTAGTGTAATTATAATCCCAGGCTTCTCAAACTGTGATCTTCATCTTCAAGTCAATTAGCTAATTAGCCAGGGATCCTTGAGGGTTTTTCTGAGACTCCTCTAGAGTCCTTAAGATCCTCCCTCGGGGGACCTTACCTTTGTACTGACTCCAGAGTATTAATCTTTCCACTCAGGAGCCTAAAAAGATTGGAAAAAAAGTAAAACAGAGAGATTTGATGAAATTCCTGCTTGGGTTTACGGGAAAAAAATCTTTCCGAGGATGGATAAGAAAGTTAATTAGAAAATGGAGTCCCAGGAAGGGTTGACATCATTCTAAATTTTTATACATCATCGAACTGCACGGCAAAGATACCCTACTTGATCCTAATATGAGTATTACAAGGAAAGTCAATCAGATTGATGATGAGAAGTTATTAAATCCCGAGGTAGGGGGAATGCAGCTCCAGGAAATTAGTTTTTATTTCTTTCAAGATCTGTTTCCTAATGAAAAAATGGAGAAATTCGATACAAAATTCTAAAATTAAAAATCACACATTTCTCCAGATTTCCAGAGCGGAAATCTCATTCCAAAAAAATTTGTTTAAAACTTTTCAACTCTCAAACTATTAAGAATGAGTGTACTATACAAGCAGGGGTAGTCAAATCAGTGTAAAACACAAGGGTATCGAATTACAGCTTAACTTTGTCGGCAAAAGATCATAGGCGGATCCGCATTTGTTTGTGAATTTGCACACCTGGCCATTATACTAGGTACTACGAGGCAGGCCTATTAATTCCCGAATATGGGCAGAATTGTCACTTTAAGAATGAAGGTGAATGAGCATTGGATCGAGTATTGTATTATTTTAGAGGGGATTTACTTTCAAGTGTGCCGACCATTTGAGCGAGCGGATGAAGAGATATAATATCCGTACCTGTAAAGTTTGGGAGCGGCGGCGGAGTCCTTTGAAGCCCTTTCAAAGCTTTGTCGGGGCTCGCCACGCGACAAGATCTCCGTGTGCTTTTAATAATACTTACTCTAGTGTACATTAGTCAAATGGCTATTATGAGAAACCCCATTTACATGGACATGGAGAGAAAGGAAGCCGCACTTTTTTGGATGAAATAGGCTACGGATATGCAAAGAAACTTTGAATATATGCAAGCTTTTTAAAAGGAGACCTCCCAAAAATATTAATGGAATACTTCTGTGAAATTTTTCAGGAACCCTCTTAAAAAAAGATCTAAAAGATGTAAAAGATGCTGAGATAGGATCTCTTTAACCAGTGTGCTACTCGTAGTCGTTGGAAGATCAAAGGAGAGGACAGTCTGAAAGAAAAATCTAAAAATCTGAAGATTTGCTTATAGTTATAATATATATTTGCATACTTACGGAGCCCCCAGATTAGTTCTTTTAACTTTCAAAGGATATTATTAAACTTTTAAACAACCCTAGCCCTTTTTCCCTTACTTCCTTTTGAGGGTAATTCCAATCAGAGATATCCGCCCCCCAAACTTTACATTAATTTTGAGAAAAAACTGCACCACGAATTTTTATCCGAATTTTAACCCTGTTTTTAGATTCTGGATGGGCAAAAAAATTAATTTTGCGCAATTCTGCAATCACCCCTTTGTTCTTAAGATGGATGAATAGTCAAAGGCTGCTCAAAGCGTCTAATCATGAGGAAATCAAACATTCATTCGATCCCCCTTTGCATATAAGTTTCCTCCGAAGAACACCGAATACCCGGGTATTCTAATATCCCACATGCATGTAAGTAGTACACGCAGTTCTACATGTTATCCTTTGATTTCGAGTTCGACTCATATTAATAAGTGGATGGTCTTTAAAAGCTCTCAAAGGCTTGGCCGGAAGGGAAAACCTTTGAAGATGGAGAGTTGGCCGTATACATATATTTAAGCTCTTGAAAAAAAAGTATCTGAAGAAAAACCCACCTTTTTGCAATTTCCGCGAAAGTTCCTCTTTAAAAAAAACCCTTTGACTCGAGACTTACATCGCATCTCTGGTATATTTAACTATTCAAACCGAACTGCAATTCCTTGAACCTCCCCTGAAATAATTCTAATTCTAAAGAATAAAAAAAAGTCGACTTCTTTCATCTCGACTCTCATCCATTAAAGGTAGGTAGTATAAGAGCCCCCAAGTGGATTCGCATCAATTTCGAGACATTTAGCTGGGGAAATGTATCTTTGTGAATTTTTACAAAGATACTTTGGCGTTTGAAGTTCCAAGGGTTGGGAGAAGCTCAAGAAGAGAACAAAGGCCGGAAGATCAAACAAGTCTGCCCCGCCTAATCACAAAGCTACAGTTAATTGCCTCCAAAACACATCCTACTCCCCCTTCTTCTCATTCACTTTCAAATCTGGACCTTATACTTGTATCAGTTTGGACCTGAGTACCTATTCGTGGCGGCGGCTCTCCCTACTCATGTGAACTGTCAAAGGGAGATCCGTAGTCACCCCTTTCATCTCTTGTATTGTAATAGTAGCGCCATACACATGGAGAGACAAAGAGAGATGTAAAGCCCTTTGAACTCAAAAGATCAAAGAAATTCTCAAGAAAAATGCTTTCCTTTTACTGATAAAATGTGCATATATCTCTTTACGATTAGTTACATAATATAAACCAATGTAAAACATTGAGCTAAATGTACATAAATAGAAAGTCCTAATTAACATGTTTATTCCCTAATTATACGAACCTCAAATTAAAAGAAAATTAACAGCGATTTGAACCGGAAGAGAAACACAAGTATTGCATCTTGGTTCTAGACCGATGTTCATCAAGTAGAGATTGAAGTCGCCGACCTCGTAAATGCTCCCCTGATCGAGGGATTTGGCTGAATGCTTCCTTCAAAAGGGATCTAATTTTGAAAAGTTGACCAAGTTTAGCATATTTCTTTTAATTTATGTTGATTTTTTAGCCAGAAGAATGAATAAGCTTACAAAACTATATGCAAACCACAAGATTTTAGCATTTTTAACAAGTTGAGAATGCAAATTGCAACCCTACGATAAAACTAGAAGAATTGCATGCAAGAAGAACACTAGAAAACATGCAAATTGAATTCAGAATTCCTTGAAAAAGTTGGAAAATGCAAATGTGGAAGCCAAAATCTAAAAGAAAGCCCCAAAAAGCCAAAAGAATCAAACTAATTAGATTCCGGATACAAATATAGGGAAATACAGGGAGAAATACAAGCTATAATAAGATTTTAGTGGAGCCCCTCAACCTTAAATTAGCTTCCCCAATTCCTCTGGGATAGTTTGAGAGGATCTACTTGATTCAATTACAGATTCTAATGGGGAGAAAACTGATTAGGCCCCAATTTCCTGATTGAATTACTCTATTAGGAGATTCCTACGAGGTCTTGAGCAGGATATTGAGAAAAGAAGCTAGTTCAAAACTTCAAGCAGGCTCAAATAAAAACCCATAAAAAATGATTTGTTTTAAAGCCGTTCAACAAACCTGGAATTAGGGGTAAGAAAACTTGAGATGGCATCTTGAAAAGCCGCCAAATCAAGGCTAGCTTGGAAGCTTCCATTTTCGTTAAATTTAGGAACGCAGGAAAAGAGACGTGTGAGTTCTTCGCAGACATTCTGGAAAAAATCCCGCAAAAAAAGATATTTTAGAAGAATATTTTAAGTTTTTGGAAGTGCTTGAAGGGACCTTACCTCTACCACTTGTACAAGAACGGTGTAAACGAGCTTTTCCGAGACGGAAGTCACCTGAGTAAGTGAAGGATTGAAAAAGAGGATATGAATCGTTGCATTATATAATGAAATGATCAAAGGAGGAAAGAAATGGGTTGAGAGAGGGAGAAGGAGGAGGGAAAGAACATCAAAGGGAGAGGTGAATGGTATATAGATTTTTATATTATATTAAATTCTCTTTTTTACTCGTCAAAAGACTTGAAAAGTAAAAGGAATACTTAAACTTTAAAGTCATTTTAAGGGAACAATTCAACCTAGAAAGCTTTTTTTTCTTTAAAAAAAATAGCATCACTTTTTACCTCTGAAATAATCTCAATCATCCCCAGTAGCGAACGCGTAATGTAACTTTGTACTCCGGAAGGTTCTGGACATTTATCCCATTCAAAATAACTCGCGTACATTGCTTGCTCAATTTGTCCAACGAGGGGTTCATATTTCATTTCAATAAACTTTGCAAAGGTTAAATTTTCAACACCCTGCAATGACAAAATTTCAAATGGTTATTTAAAATTGATATTTTTTGCAAAAACTTACATTTATCGCAATTTTGGCCTTTTCCACAGCCCCTGGCATCTCAGGGTATCCAATCTTGACAAGGGATTTGTGAATTGCGGGTAGAATTACATCTTTTGTGTAGGAACAGTTGTTTAGGATAAGGAGGAGACATACTGAATGTGATAGGGTCATCCCATGTTTAGCCTCATCAAATCCATTGACGGAATATTGAGGAGATTGATTTGATTTTGATAGATTTTGGCTTTTAGAAATTAGTAGCTCCAGAGTCTGGTTGTAAAAATCAATTTTAAAGACAAAAACTAGCCATTATAAAAAGAGAGTTCAATTACATCTGAATATGCAGCTAGAGCATTCCCAAAATTATTTCGGAGAGCATTTCGAACATCCTCATTCTTCAGTAACTCTGTTTCTTCAATATACTTTTGCAGAAGCGTCTCTTTTACCACTTTAGCAGAGCTAAGGACCTGTGTTTCGAACTTTGATGGCTAGAATTTAAAAGTTGAATGAAATTAGAATTGGATTCGACAATTAATATTTTAGAATTTTTTTATCCGTACGAGTGCTGTGACAAATCCATAATTTCCTAAAGGTTCACTGCTCCAATTCTCTTGCTTGTAAATGTTGGAGACTTCTACGCCTAAAAGTAGGAATAAAAGAATTTGAATTTACTATTTAAATAATTTAGTTTATTAATAATTCAGTTTTTGCATCATTAATTGCACTCACCTATTTGATGAATCATTACATCCAACGAATGCACTCTGAAAAATTAATCAGTTTAATTGCAAATAAGTTAAAATAGGTACATTAAAATTATGAAAATTAATTTACTTACCTAATGCTGAATAATAGATTTCTGAGAATATCAATCATTTCTCTGGGTGGATCAAGTGACAAAAGTTCAGTAAAAGCATCTCGGATATCATTAAGGCAATGTGGAAGCCTGAAATCCATTCAAAATAGGAATTAACATACGATTTTAATTTAAATAACTGCATTAATGCTCGAAATCGATTAGTAATTTAATAATTACCATTCGCTCATAGATTCTGAGGACTTTTCATTCCAAACAAATTCGTTCTTATTCCCTTTCCCTTGAATGGGGAGGAGGCAGGCGGATATTAGATTGGAAAATAGCTTGACAATATTCACCATCATATTCTGCGAATATAAAAATATTTATTAATTTAAAATCAATGTTAATATGATATCCTATCAATGACTACATACTTTCATTTCAGCTTGCTGCCCCAAATCTGGTTTGATAGCTAACTTTGCACCAAAATAATCCCCACCCAGGTTCCAAAAGTCGGGGAAACAATTGATAAAGATGTCAGATAGACTCTCAACAAAGAGTACTTGATTTGGAAGCGAATTCTAAAAAAAGTAACAAATATTTTATAGTAAATCTTTAAATTCTTTTATTTTTAAATATAATTACTTGAGCATCTTGTTTGGAAGGAGTACGCAGGAAATCTCTAGATCTCTCAGCGGAAGAATATTGATTAAAGCAACTTTTCATTGTGTTCATGAGGAATTCGTAATGTGCGACGATAGCAAGCCATGCTGGATCATAATCAATTTCAAGGGTCATTAGATGGCCAATTAGGATCCGTTGCTGTTCAGCGTTCGGCGGCTTCTCCAGCAGCTTGATTCTTAGGATCTCTTTTAATTTATTCACTCGGCTCTCAACCTCAAGGCGGAATTTGCGAAATATTGGTCGATCCGTCTCAGGTTGCTCGAAAAGGGTTTTTGCTCGGCAATAGTCTGATATAGCTGTATCAAACTCTCCCTTCTCGATACTCTTTTCAATTGTGCCTTTGATTTAAATTATAAAAGGTAGATAAAATTAAATGAATAAATCTAAAATATACCAGGAAGACTTAGGAGGAAACGAAATCTTTGGTAAACACTCAAGGCATTTCGGGTTACATCCGCTCGGTCTTTCCTCGCTAGTACTTCTTGGAATAGCTTCCCAGCTTCTTTTTCGCATACTATTTTTTTTGTTAAAAAATGCAAAATTAAAAAACTACCAATGCATATGGGGGAATTGAAAGAATTTACCGGAAATCTGATCATCGATCTGTGAAATATAATTTCCTCCATGTTTCTTTGAATATGCATTACATTTATCACGTAGATTCACAAGAGCATCTAGCTGATCGATAATTGAGCTGATATTTTCCTGTAGAATGAATGATTTTTAAATTGGAAGCAATTTATCAAATTGATCTAAAGTGTGCAATTCACAAACCTTTAGAAATGATAACTTTCCTTCGGTTTGCGACCCAACTTTTCGATTTAAACAATGCAATCCAGCTTTGAGGTCTTCAAATTTTGTAGCATGATGATTCTACATTCATATAAAATTGGTTAGAGTGTCTAATATATAATATTAATTGCAATTTATGAGCTCATACTTCGAGGAGAAACCAAGCTGGGTTAAAGTTTTCCGAGCGGAGATTCCCACTTCCTTCAGGAAACATTTCGATGAGTTCTTCCACAGGGAATTTCTTTCTATATTAATTATTTAATAATCATAAATCAATATCAATATCATAAATTCATAGTTCACGAACACAGCAAAAATAAACAGAACTTACTCGTTTCCTTCAACAGAAATCTGCAATGGATCCTCTTGTTGGTAAGTGGCCAATGAAAGGGGTCTAGGGCCCACTGGGACAGTCTCTTCTACCCATACAGCACTCTCTTTTGTTGGTCCAACAGTCTCTTGATATCCTGCAAAGTCAATATCGTCAATCAATTTAATAACAAAATCAATGCTTAATGATTCATTTTATTAATAGTAATACTAATTACTAATTAGATGAAATATAGCAAATTGAATTCGAACTTTCTCACCTCGGAACTGAACAGTTGAGGATCCAACCAAACCACTCTTGGTCATTATTATAATATCACCGCGACCTTTGCAAATTAGTGTCCTAGCCAGGATTTTATTGGGTGACACCCATTCAGCGGTCAAGATCACATCGACACCACAAATTTCTACCTTTAACAGATCGTTTTGTGATTTCCCCAGTCGCTCTCCTCGGATAACCACTTTTGTCCCTGGAGGGCCTTCCTTTGGGGAAATTCCCGTGACGAGTGGTGGTTCTTTGGACATCTTGATGACCCCAAAATTAATTAATTTTAAACAAAAAATTCAATTTCGGTAAGAATTGTGAAAAATGACATTTATTTGTAAGACTATAATATGGAGCGAGGCGGGAATTTAATTTGAAAAAATCCAAATAAATTCCTGCAATTTCAAAAATTATTTTATTTATTTTCGACAATTTTTACCATTAATTACCACTCAATGTCATTCGTGACCTACCCCGATCTCTTGATGGCCTTTGCCTAATTTCTCGTCTTAATATTCTGTATTATTTGCAAATTAACCGTATTTTTTCATATTGGGAAGAAAAGTCCGTTACAATTCCTTTTTTCAAAGCAAATAATGTGTTCAAGTTAAAATTCGCTGTAGGTTATTTATTTAAAGTCAGCTGCTCAATTTAATCTAAATAATTAAGTATTTACAAGTATTTTGATCAGTATTTCCACCAATTTAATTAATTATGAATAATGTTGCTGATTCTCCGATGGAATCCACACAGACTCCTCGTAGACGTGGTAGACCCAGGTAAGATCTCATTTAAAAATTAAAAATAAAATACAATTATTGAATCTAATTTTTATATTTAATTAAATAGAAAGGAAACTAGTAAAGAGAATAGCAGCATTGAAAGCGGAGCTGACCTATTCAGTTCTACCCCAATCCCTACGGCTCAATTTGATTCGAGGCGGAGTGCAAGACTCGCTGCGAGAAATCTAAATTCCTCAGACTTGGGGGGCTCAATCACATCCCCAATTGCTGGGGATGACTCATTTTTCTGCAACGCCTCTCTCCTCACAAATTCTTTCATGGAAAAACTTGATAATATTGAGCGTGAAGGACAGATTGAAGTACAAATTGAGCAAGCTGGAAATCAACAACAGCAGCTGATGGATCAATCTCAAGATATGTTTAGTGAATCTCTCAACATGGCAGACGTGGAGGCTCTCCTCGATCAAGCGATTAACAATCAAGAGGCTGCTAAATCAAATGGAATTAAAGGAGCACCGGAACCACCACTCATGGAAGCTCCAAATCCACCGAAAAAGCGGAAAACACTTGGAATGACCCGAAGGACAAACGATGTCAAGAAACCTGCAGGAAATGTTAAAAAAGGGGGGCAGGGGAATAAACCAAAGGGGAAAGGAAGGCGAGGGAATCCAGCCTTTAAGGTGCCCTATACCGCTAAGAAGGCTGCAAAGGAATTGGCGAGTTCTGGGCAAAATGAATTGTCAAGATCAAATCTCTCATGCCTCTCAAATGAGCAAAAGCTACACCTTTCTTCTTGGGGACTTCCTAAACCCATACTAAACGTATGTATTTAAATTGAAATTCTTAAAAGTTAATTTTAATTTAATTTAATTTATATTTTGCCAGAAATACATGCAAAAGGGTATTACCCACCTCTTTCAATGGCAGCTCGACACCCTTGAGAATGAAAATGTTCTGGAGGGAAAGAATCTACTTTATTCAGCTCCAACATCCGCAGGTTTCTACTTGGATTGCATTCATTAAAATTTAAATTAAAATGTTGGATTGTTTTTGGACAGGAAAAACAATGGTGGCGGAGATACTGATGGTTAAACGCGTGAATGAGCTAGGGAAAAAGGCTATAATGATTCTCCCGTTTGTGTCATTGGCTCGGGAAAAAATGTACAGTCTCGGGGAGTTGTATTCAGAGAATGGACTTCGAGTCGAGGGCTTTATGGGGTAAAAATTCTCTTTTTTCACAATTCAAAAATATAATGTAATTTGTATAATTTAATTTCCAGAACATATTCTCCAGCTGGGGGTTTCAAGGCTTGTGACATTGCTGTGTGTACGATCGAGAGAGCCAATTCTCTTATCAATAGACTCATTGAAGAAAAGGAATTATCCACAGGTCCGATTTTAATATTATTGAAGTATTTTGATATTTTTATTAAATGATATTTTCCAGTTGGGACAATTGTAGTCGATGAATTACACTTATTGGGGGATTCAGGCCGAGGGTATCTTCTCGAACTCCTCCTCACAAAGGTCAGGTACCTGTCTCTACTCAGCAAGCAACAAGTCGCCGAAAACCCAGATCTTGATATCTCAAAACGCATAAATATCCAGGTATTTTTGACCTTTATACTCAAAGCTAAATTAAAAATTAAAATATTTCTTTATCAGATCATCGGAATGTCTGCAACTCTTCCCAACCTTGCGCTACTATCTCGGTGGCTGGATTCAGAGCTAGTCATCTCAAATTATCGCCCAGTCCCCCTTGTGGAATTAATCAAAATAAACGATAAACTTTATAATGCAAATGGAGAGGAAGTACGACTTGCTGCTGATCCTAAAATCATCCCATTTACGCTAGAAGTAATAAAATATTAAATTATATTAAATTAAATTAATTAATATTTATTTAATTTCAGGATGATGGAGACAAGGTGCTTTCCCTCTCCATACAAACAATCATCGAAGGTCATTCCATCCTCATTTTTTGCCCCACGAAGAAACAGTGTGAAGGCCAGGCTATTAAAATCTCGAATGCCATCAAGAGGGTGGGGAATCCCAGTGGAGAGTTCAGAGACGGAGGGGAAGTTGGGGAAAAGTTGAGGGAACAATTCTCAAAACCCGAACTTCTCAAGGGGATTTTGGATCAATTGGGCGAATGTAAGTTTACATTTAAAATTAAATTGAATTAAAGTTTTTAAAACAGGCCCTGCTGGAGTTGACCCCGTCCTACTCGATACCATCAGATTCGGAGTGGCATTTCATCATGCTGGTCTCACTATTGATGAGAGGGATATCATCGAAGCTGCTTTCAAAAGGAATGTGCTCCGAGTCATTGTTTCAACGTAAGCAAATATTCTTAGATTTTTAAAATTAAATCAAATTAAATTCATATTTTCATAATTGATTCAGATCCACACTCTCTGCTGGTGTCAATCTTCCAGCACGCCGTGTCATCATTCGATCTCCTTACTCGTATGCATCCAATACTATGGACAATCTAACTTATAAGCAAATGTGTGGAAGAGCTGGTCGGAAGGGGATTGACACTGAAGGGGAGAGTATCCTCATTTGCAACACGCTCAAGCAACAAGAGGCCGGAAAGACACTCATCCAATCTCATCTCTCGCCAGTCTCAAGTGTTCTATTGGGGAATGGGGTCCTAACACCTCCCATGAAGAGAGCTATGCTTGAAGTAATTGCAAGTGGGATAGTTACCACGCGGAAACAAGTGTTCAAGTACATCCAACATACCCTATTCCATCTATCAATCCAAGAGGAGGAGGAGGAACAGAAAAAGGACGAGAATAAAGGTATATTTTTAAATGTCTTTGCAAACTACTAGATTATAATTAATTATCATTCATTGGGTTTTTGATTTTTTAATTCCAATTTTGTTTGCAGTAATTTCCCAAAGCAAAAAAGATGAGATTGTATTGAAAGCCATCGAGTATTTCAAGGAGAATGATTTTATAAATATAACCTCTGATGGGGAAGATGACAAACTTGTTCCAACTCAGCTGGGGATGGCCTGCCTCGCTTCATCTCTCCTCCCAGATGACTCAATCACGGTTTACAAGGAGCTACAAAAAGCCAGGGATTGTTTTGTCCTCTCGTCTGATCTCCACGTCGTTTATTTGGTTTGTTTTTATTTTTATTTTTAATTTTTATTAAGATATATGCATTTCTAATTTAAATTACTTTAGGTTACTCCAATCTACATTGCAGACCAATGGCAGTTTGATTGGGTAGAGTTTCAATATATCTGGGATGGTCTTCCGGATGCTGTGAAGAAAGTAGGGGAGTTGGTTGGGGTTGAAGAGAAATTTATCTTTTTGGGGATATCTGGAAGGGTTTCAAAAACCAATCCAATCCATGTAAGTTTTGGACTTTAATTTTATTTAGATTTATTAATATAATATTATTATGATCAAATAGATTGAAAAGACTTGGATCGCGACCAGATTTTTCGTGGCCCTTGCCCTGAACGACCTTGTGAATGAAATGCCTCTTTCGAAGGTGGCTACAAAGTACAGCAAGGACAAAGGAGCCGTTCAGAATCTTCAGAGCGCGGCATCAACCTTTGCTGGTATTTTTTATCTTTTTATTTAGTCTAATTTTTCATTGCATTTATTTAAATTCCTCAAGGAATGGTGACTGCATTCTGCCAAAAACTCGGTTGGTCAAACTTGGAACTCATCATCGGCCAATTCCACGAGAGGCTCGAGTTTGGGGTACAAAGGGAGCTAATTGAACTCGTCAAACTGAAACTTGTGAACGGAGCCCGTGCTAGGATCCTCTACAATGCTGGAATTAAAACCGTTTCAGATTTGGCCAATTCTGAGTAATTCTATTTTAAACATTAAATTGAAATAATGATGAAATTGAATTGATTTTAGTCCATTTGACATTGAGCAAATCTTCTTGAAAGCTGGTCCATTTATAAGTGAAGTCCACGGAGGCCAAAAGTCTGCAGTTTTTGTTCAGGTAAAAAATTATTCATTTCTTCGAGTTTACAAAAATAAATTAAATGAAATTTTATTTTTATTTTAATTTACAGGGACGCCCAGACATTCTAACTGAGGAACATGCTTCCCGTGCTATTTGTGAAGAAGCCCGTCAGTTCTTACAAGTAAGATCCAAGATACGGATACCCCGGGAAAGGTCTATTCTAGCCAAAAGCACTTTACAAAATTAATTGTTTTTTAATTTCGAATCGAAACTTTTATTTCCGTACAAATTATTTTTATAAATGCATTTCTCCCAACTTACTTCCAAAATTAATTGTTTTTGTTAATTCCTTTCCAAAAAGAGACTGTCCATCGAATTCACATTTAAAATTGTTTGTTTTATTTTTACGAGAATAAACATGTGAATTGACCTTGAAATGAGCAAGTCCTTTCTGACCTTATTTTTTCCAGCTATTGACGAAAATATTTCAAAAGGCCTTTCCAATTAATTGTATTTAATTGTATTAAGTTGTAATAGTAGTACTTAGGATTAGTATACTTAATTGTGGGATAATTAGTCTAATATAATTCTCCCTTTAGTACCAAGCAGGTGAGCTAGTGACATTGACTTTCGGACCTCGAGCTCGAAAAAAACCCAACAATGGACAAGGCTCAAATGAATCCTCAAGGTCAGAATCACCTCGGGAGTCACATCCAAGTGTCGAGGTGGAACGGAACACGGCTCAAACTCAGCAGAGCGAGCAAGTACCCTCGACCCGAGTCTTCAGGGGAAATGAAACCCTTGGTGTAAGGATTGACACTTCCACTTCTAATTATGAAACAATTAACCGTGTCTCGACTCACAATCTCAATACACCTCGGAATTCAATCCTCGAGGATCAGCCAAGACATTCTACACCCGTTCTGTCTCCACAGTCCTCTCAGGACACCCAGATGGACGTCCAGATTGAGTCAATGGCATCACTCATAAGCATCTCCTCTGACCAAGGAGAATTGAAAAGACCCAGGTTGGATATCACCGCTTCGGAGGATCTTTTTGGAGATGTGGCCATCGAATCTCCCATTCAAGGTATTGTTATTTCCTATTAAAATTAAAAATATTATAATTTTTTAAATTTCAAGGGTCGGAGGACATTTTTTCTGAAGGAGTAGCCCATAACTCTGAGGATTCTGAGACGGGGGATGAGGCTGACTTTAGTGCCAACTCAGAGGCCCTTGGGCCAGAAGTGGTGGTGGAAAAGACCCTTAAAAATGGACGGATATTCCGCACAAGGACTGTGTGGAGTGTCAAGCGAATCCCAAAGTCACTTTATTCAAATGGTAAGGCCCTTGGGTTTGGATTCCGATTGGCACCCAAGGGCGTTGAGTCCCTTGCTTTAGAGGGGATAGGTTCTAGGATCGTAAGGTCCGATCGAAGGAGTAAGAATACACAAGAAAAGGAGGAAGCTCTGGCTCTTTACAAGGAGGGAGAGAACACCATTTGGGTTTTAAAATGGCATCGGGATGAACCAGAGGTTATTGCAGAGCTTCTGAAGAATGTAAAGACGTCAAAGTGTCCAGTGGTATGTCAGGATTCAAAGTTGAGGTGGAAGGAGCTGATTTTGAGATACGAATGGAAAGAAATATACGACAATTTGCCGCAGGTTGGATTCTTTAAAAATATTATATTTTTGGTTTAATTAAAATTTATTATTTTTTTAGGGTAAGGATGTATGGGACCCTAAAATTGCGCAATGGCTCCTCGATTGCAATGATAATGAACCGAATTTGACGTTTGAAGCTTGATGTTGATGAATTGGAGGGGTTTGGATGGGAGAAGCACGTTCGAGAGGCATATGCTTCGGTTCGAATCATGTCCCATTTGAAAAAGGAGCTCATGGCACGTGAATTGTGGCATCATTTCGGAAGTAAGTTTCAAATAAAAATTAATTAATTAATTAGAAATATTTCCGCTAGATGTCGAGATGTCTTGCATTCATCCAACCATCCTCCTGATGGAGCTGAATGGATTTGCGATTGATTCGACCCTGTTGGAAGGCAAGAAGAGGCTCTTAACATACAAAATGTCTATTCTGGAGCTAAAGGCTTACGAACTAGCTAACAAACAATTTCTTCTTGGATCTACTAATGATGTTAATAATATTCTTTTCACGGATTTGGGTCTAACTCGTCCAAAGGGTACGACAGGGACGAAAAAATCCGTTCTAGCCCTCATAGATCACCCCATTGCTAACGTCATAATGGATTGGAGGAAGCTGGAATCCGCTTTGGGCAAGGTATTCCAATTTTGATTTTTTTAATAAAAAAAATCTAATCCAGATTTCAAATATTTTTCAGTCGGTTACTCCTTTTCAATTGGTTAACACAGAGAATGGCAGAATCACCGGATGGTACTCTCACTTCAATCACAATGGACGGATAACAATGCAGGATCCCTCGATTCAACTGGTGCCCCGTGACATCCGTCTTGAAGTTAACTTACCCCGAACTGCAGTATCTGAACTCCGAGGGGGCGTTAAAGGGAAATTTGGGCGGAGTATCAACAAACTCGTGGATAACATTGATAAATATAAGAATGAGGGATTCGATGAGGTTCAGGTGATCTCAATTAGGGATTCTTTTGTAGCACATGATGAGGAATTTACCTTGCTTTCCGCGGACTATGCTCAACTTGAACTCAGGATTCTTGGTAAGATTATCCTTTTGGAAATCACATATTGCCTATATCAATTTGTATGAATTTCAGCCCATCTATCGGGAGATCTTGAACTAATATCTGCGTTAAATTCGGGCGGAGACGTCTTCAGGTCCATTGTCGCAGCCTGGAAAGGAATCCCCATTGAAATGGTAGTATCTTTGATTATTTTAAAATTATAAATTCCAAAATCTCTCATTTTTTGGCAGGTGAGTGACGACCAGCGTCAGCAGGGCAAGGCGTTGGTCTATGGAATCATTTACGGACAAGGTGCAGAGTCGTTAGCGAATGAAATGGATGTGTCCACGGAGGAAGCGAGGAAATTCAAGAATTCCTTTCTTTCGAGGTTCAAAGGAATTGAAAAATTCATAAAAGAAACAAAAGAATATTGCAGAAAAAATGGTAAGAATTTTTTTGATGAATAATTCTTTTTTAATACAATATTTTGATATTTTATTTTAGGTTTCGTTGAAACAATAACGGGTAGAAGGCGCTACCTCCCTTCAATCCGCTCGTCAGATCGCAGTGAGAAATCAAAGGCAGAACGCCAGGCTGTGAATTCTAAGATCCAAGGATCTGCTTCGGATCTAGTCAAGAATGCCACCATTTCAATACACAAAAGACTTGAAACAATGTTCGAGTCATCCATCCCATCCTTTTCACTTGAGCCCAAGTCTGAACCAAAAGTTGCCGCCGGGAGGAACCATTTCCCAATCCTCAACCTTCATGATGAAGGTTCGATCAAGTATTTGCATTGATATTTTTTAATGAATTTTGAATATTTTTTAGTTTTCTTTGAAGTCCGAAAAGAATTCCTGTTGGAAATTGCGAGAGAAGTCCGTGGAACAATGGAGGATGTCGGGAGATTATTTAAGGTCAATTTTCCTGTAGTTTTGAAAGCTGGGCCATCATGGGGTACCCTCACCAAATATGAGAATGACATCAAAAAATTAAAAAATTAAAAATCCTAATTAATTCAACTTTTATGAAAAAACTGATATATTTTTTTATGAATTTTCTATCTCTTTATACTACAATTATTTATACATCTACGCGTAATTAACTAATATTTTCTATTAATTTCGTGATATATGTGAAAGTAGCGTATCTTGATTATAATTAATGCGTTCCTAAAAAATCTGTGTTCAAAATTCAAATGATAAAAATTAAAATGTATACTGCCTTATGAGAATCCTAACATGAATTTTTATACCTAGTAAATAATTGATTAGAGCAATAAATAAACGCTTATAAAAAAGGAATACAATCCCCAAGTGTTATCTTATTTATTAATTAGATATTAAATTAATTATAATTAGTTTTAAGAAAAAACAATACTATACTGAGGATCAATAGTATTTATTTCCCCCATAAGGAATACATTGGGCTAGGGGCCCCATCTTTAGCCTATCTAGATTCCTCCAGATTAATTCCAGCCCATACAAAACAAATACAAATTCCGAATCCCCTATCTCTCCCATATTAAATTTAACCACTTTTGTATGCAATTATGTAGTTCCCGACGTACGTGTGATTTAATAGTGTTAATTAGTTGGTGGTGGTGGTGGTTGGAGATTGCATTTATTTATTTATTTTCGCCACAAAGAAATTCAAATACTCTACACTTTCCTGAAAGTACAATTGTTTTTGAACAATGACATTTTGTGACAGCCTCTGGAATTATGTAAGTTAATTAATTGAAATTGAGATATAAATGGAGATTAATTTGATCTTGAGTTGACCATGGCCTGGGCAAATTCATTATATAATTCTTTTTTATTTAATTGAAGATGATTCATCTGAAACTCGCCCTCGGGTCATTGACGATGGACGTTTTGAAGGAGTGACGACAGCCGCAAAAAAACATTGTTTATCTTGACCACTCCTGAGACTCGTCGACTACTTTACTCTTTGAGGACAACGTTTTTCTCAAATTGACTTTAGATAATTGAAAGGAAAATGTTTTTGTTGCAGTTTTTTATGATTTTCATTTTGTAAACAAAAAGTTCACCGACCCCCCTCCTCCCCGAGGTCAACTTCTACACCCTTTACCATTGTGTCAACATTAATTGTAAGGATGGCTGCAGAAGTGTCCGTGGATGTGTCAAAGCTCCCTCAGGATGTCAGGGACAAATTAGCAGAATTGGAGCTGGAATTGTCCGAGGGTAAGCTCGCAAAATTAAATTACAATTTGACAATTTGTAGTCTTAAAAGTTAGCTAATTAAGCTTAATTAGCATCATTATCCTCCTTAATTAATTAGAAGCATTCCGATTTTAAAAATTAAGGCAATTCGCTTTGTTTTAAATCGGTGAATACCTCAGTCTTCATTGAATTGTTTAAAATGATTCATCGATATTTTAGGTACTTTTTAAATCTCTTAATCGGTAAGTACCCCAAAACTGGTTAAAATGTACCTTAAAGGATTTAATTATTTAAATAGATTTAAATGCCTTTGTATTTGATTGTCATTAGATTGAGTGGACTTGAGATAATATTATCGGTCACTTTAAGTTTATATGTACCGTATTATAAATTGCAATATCTGTAATTTATCGTTGAATTTATCAGTTGCGTTACCACCCTGTCATTTGCTGATATTGTAATTTGTCTCAAATGTCAATGCAATGAGGATTTAATAGCAATTTATCCTAATAAGATTGCCACAAGGGCGTCACCCTTTAAATTGTCAATCTGGAGCCCATAAATTGACACAATGCACAACTGCTCGCTCGTCAAATCGGCCTTTGTCCTGAGATACGACTCAGATACCTACTATATTGTAGGTATATCATTTGTCCCACCTCGATTTAATGAGAAATCTCTATTTATTTATTCCAGGAAATCCACCGAGATATTTCTAATCAATATCGTATTACAGAGTTACATAATAAAAGTGTTTAAGATGAAATTGGTTAGGATATTGGATGCTATTCCTGGAAATGAGCAAGATTAATTAAATAAGAACTTAAAGAGCTCATCTTTCTATCTTATATTAGAAGTATAGGCCGCTATGAATCATTATAAGGATTCCTTAGACCTAAGATAAGTAAGAACTCTAGAGCTCCAGCTTATCAGGCACGCGGAACCCTTGATTATTTATATTCCTAACTCGATTATATAATTTAGTACACCTGGCTGCACTGGTTCTGGCCACCAATATGTCATACCTTGGCTTTTTAGCCACCCTGCACGCAATCCAATCCCACTTAAAAGGATTCCTTTTAAGATTATCAAGATATTGAACCAATACTAAGCTCTCGTTACCTCGTATGATAGAGGCTTCAATAAATTCATGTCTGCAGTTAATTAAATCTTTATCTCTAGTAGCAGTAGTAGGAGATTATACATAGCGTCTTCTTATGCATTCAAATGACCGTCATTTTAAATACCCTTCTTTTTGGCTTTGCAGGTGATATAACTCAAAAGGGATACGAAAAGAAAAGGGCTCGTATAATCGCTCCATTTGTCCCTAAACAGCTTGGTAAGGGTCCCTAATTAATTTTTAATTAAAGATAATATTGGTCAATTGAGAGATTTTTAAAACTATTTTAATTAAATAGCTCCAAAGCACAGCGAAGGGAATAGTCCTTCAACTCGTGCCAAAAGAAGAGCTCACCGAAGACTTACACGCAATGAAAGTCGTTATCATTCCGGTAAAAATGCGATTTTTAAATGAATTTGCTATTTTAATTGATTTATATTACGATATTCTGCAGAGGTACGCCAAGAAGCAGTTCAACAAGCACTTGCACTCGCTAGCTCTCGCCCCAAAAATCTTCCGATGCCATCAAAAAGGACTTCAGTCATGTCAAGGGCTCCTGAGCCTCAAGCACACGATTCTGGGGACTCTACATCGGATGAGGACAATGAAGATGGTGAGGGAGAAGTGGAATCCCCTGAACAGACATCCTCCTCGCGAAAATCCAATCGTACCCCAACTCCTCAACAAGTCAATGTTCATTCAGATGGATCAAGTTCAACGGTATTTTTAAAATTTAATAAAATCCGAGAATTTAAGCACCATTTAAAATTTTTAAATTAATCTATTTTTCTATTTTGAGTAGGGTTCGAATAAAAACAATAAAGAATCTCCTTTGGGGCGACCACCAAAGCTTCCAGAACGAAATAGGTAAAGATTTTTCTTAAATTAATTAATTTAAATTGATTTAAACCGCAAAAAAAAACTTTGCAAACTCTGTGAGCTTTTCACCTCATAGCTCTCAGGGCCCGCCTAATTTTTCACATTTTAATTTGCAACATTCTTGCTTCGATTTTTCTTCACCTTTTCTTTTGCTCAGGCCAAAAAGCACCTTTTGCTACTGTTTCTCGTGCATTCAATCTAACCCTACTCATCCACCTATTGGTGGCCGGGTCATCCAGCAACAACAGAATTCACATTTATATGAGAATATAACAAAACGGTCATCCCTCAACGATTTGAACTCTTCACGGCGGCTCTCCCTCAATGATTGCAACACTCCAGAGGTCTCCCATGCGAAGCAAGGTCCAATTCAATACAGAACTACACCTATTTATGAAAATCTAAAGCCAAGGATGGTAACTTTTAGCGGGTAATTTCATTCAAACTCGTCCAAAAATCAATTTAAAAATCATAAAAATAAATTCTTCTGCATTCAGCTTCTTGTGTGCCAATTTAACTTGCTTTTTCAATGAATTTAAATGCAATTTCTAATGATTTATTCATTTTCAGGGTGTCAAATGGAACTCCATCAGCTCTAAATTATTCCAATTTGGGGATGTCAGCCGGAGGTGCTCTAAACTGGGAGGAAAGACCATCAAGTACCCAACCAGAAGCTGTAGGAATTAAGAAACCTCATGGTGTATCACCTTCACCTCTTCTTGTAGAGCAGCTACAACATATTCATCATCAGCAACATCCTCAAATGACCCCTTCACAGTCTCAATCTCAAAGGAATTCACGGTCAGAGATGACAGAACTTGTAGATGCAATGAATAACCTTCGATCCTCATTTACACAACCGCCAGATGTCACATCGACCGCAAATTCAAGGCGTATGACACCCTCCGCTGCGGATAGGGTTAATAGATATAGTCAAAAGAAGATCTCAACAAGTTCTATGGATGAGACTTCGAGTACAATGACTGGGACTGGACGATGGAAAGTATCTGCAAAAATTCAACAACTTTTAAATACCCTAAAAAGACCTAAACGGAGACCTCTACCGGAATTTTATGAAGATGATGACATTGAGCTGGAAATGGCTGCAAAATCAAAGGATCCTAATGCACCCAAGCCTGAGGGGAGCCTAATGAGTCCAGCTATTGGGGAGCAACTTGTTATACCATCAGGGCTCCCGAGGAACCTTGAAGCCGC